>VSMD01008331.1:0-42462 GCA_008750895.1 Mirza zaza | reverse complement strand
GTGCAGGTGGGGCCGTGGCTGCAGGTGGGTTGTGGGTACAGGTGGGTTGTGGGTGCAGGTGGGGCCGTGGCTGCAGGTGGGTTGTGGGTACAGGTGGGTTGTGGGTGCAGGTGGGGCCGTGGCTGCAGGTGGGTTGTGGGTACAGGTGGGTTGTGGGTGCAGGTGGGGCCGTGGCTGCAGGTCGGGGCGTGGGTGCAGGTGCGGCTTCACTCGCCTCCTGCTGCGCAGCCGGTTGCTGTCGGGCCACTGAACAGTGCCCGTACACGGCCAGGGGTTGGGGACCGCAGTTGTAGAGCGCCCTGCTTTGCTCATGAAGTCCCGCGTTCGCTTTGGTCACAGTCCTGAGGAGCTCTGTTCTTTCTTTCTGTTATCGCATGAGTTCTTTTTGCTGCACTCTCTTTTTGACGGTGGACTCGGGAGGGAGGCCAGTGAAAGGCTTCTCCCACTGCTGTTGAAACTCTGTGGGGAACGCGGACTCTCTGCCCTTCCCCAAGCCTGGCCGTCTCTCCTTGCCTCCGAAGCGAGGTCCGTGACAGATAGGAGATGAGGCCCTCTGCTCCCTAACTGAGGTGGAGGGGAAGACATGGAGGGAAGAAGGAGAGAAGGCTCCACAGGGCAGCCCAGCGGCGGGGTCTGGTGATAGAACAATCTGATGCTCACACACACACACACACACACGCAGAGCACACATACCACGCACACCAGACACCACACTGCATGCCACACACACTACACACCACACACACACACATACATACACTACGCCACATACACCACATACCACACACTACACACCGTGCTCATAGAACTTCACCCCACACACACGGAGCACACACACCACCCATACCATACACACACACCACACACACACCACACCACACACACACACACACACACACAGATACTGCACCACACACTCCACCCCCCACACCACACACTAATTTAAATGCAGGAGTTGTTGGCCTCGTGTTAAGTTATTCACTCCACAAATGTAAACTGTTCGGTTACTTTGATTTGCCACCTGCTGAGCTAGGATGGGAATACATAGGTGAAAAGGCAGAGCCGCTGGCCCCAGAGCTCACAGTGCTTTGCACAAAACAGGCCACCTGGCAGCTGCAACATGTCATGAGGGTGCTGAGCAGGCAGCAGGTTCTCGGGAGGCTGTTTGTACCGGGGCTCCCACCGTCCCTGTGACGTCTGTGTAATGGAGGAAGTTTTTACCGTGTTCCTGAATGAAAATTCTGGCAGGCCCAAGAATTTTCTGATCATTCTCAGGTAATTCAAAAGGCTAGAGTCTTTGTGAGAAACAAAACACAGTCTGGATTCAGAAACTGGGACACGCACTCCAATACACTTCCCATCATAGCACATCAGCCTTCCTTCCCCAGGCAGGCCTCTGGCGGGCCGGAGCTCAACCATTCTGACTCTGCTGCTGGCAGGGGATCTGGGACAGAGAAGTTTAAGTACCTGGCATTGTTATAAAATGACTGCCCACCCCTGCTCTGGTAACCATCCTATGGATTCTTCACAAACCCTGTTTACCTTGCTGTGGAAGAGCCCATTTATTCTGGAATCACTGACTTCTGCATTTCCTGCTACCTCACTTTCTCCTTTGCTGAGGGATAGGCCCATAGCAAAGATCATCGTAAGATGACTCCACACCAGTGGTACATAGCTTGCATGTGGTCCATTAGGAACACTCACTCATTCTTTGAACAAACTCCTGACACGAAGGCTAATCTAGCTCGCCACAATTTATGTCCCCATCTGGAGAATCCACGGGCTTGATTCAGAGACAACCCACTGTGACCCCCAAGGTTCAGAGGACACATTTCGACCTCTCCAGGTGGTCAGGGCAAAGCCTATCTCATTAGGTAGAAGGTGAGAGTTAAGAACCTCCTGCCCTTGCTCTAGGAGGTGGCATGTGCAGGACGCCAGCAGCTCTTATCAAAGAGCCTTCAACAGCTCCTCTGCTGAACACGATTGCTGGGTGTCTTAGGGGACACTGCGCTCAGTCATTCTGCTCTAAACATCTGAAAGCTCTACAGGTGGTCTATCTCATAGTTCATTTTGCACTTTCTCTTTTGGTGCCTCAGTAAAAATTACTAGATAACACAACATAACAGGAACCAGTTCACACACATTTCTACCACTGGAAACATTCCCTTTCAAAGAATGTCTATTAAGAATGTTCATTATCAAGTCAAGATTCATAAAGCTGAACCTTAGATATTTTGGGATTTTGTTAATGATATAGGAGTGGGCAAAGGAAACTCAATTAGGCCAGTGAGATTTTCGTACTGAGTATATTTTGTTATATTCTAGTTCTCAGAAAATAGATGGACAATATGAGTCAGTCAAATGAGATCTCTTTATTTATAACAGAGACCCAAGCAAATTTCAGTGCAAATTAAATAAATAAAAAAGCGAATCATTTGGTCACCCAAGGCAAAAAGCCTCGTGTGTCTTCTATATTGGAAAAGAATAACTTATAGCATGAGGAAGGCCTGATTCTGGCACTCAACTGCAGAATACATCTGTTTAACATGTGTTATGCTTGGTGACAGAATAGACAAATTATTAACATGACATATAGCAATTTAACCAAATGTGTAAAGCACAATAAGTCATTCTCTTCCACTGGCAAAACTCGAAGAAGCCAGAAAGGAATCTAATCAGATAGGCCACTTTTCTTAACCAATGTATCTACAGGACATGACTTTCAACGTATTGAATTTCTATTCTGTAATTTCGGTCATAACGTTATCCTCCATCATTATTTACTTAATGACATGCTGTCTCCTCAGTTAATTTTAAGCCAAGAGCAAACTCCAATATTCTAAGTTTGGGATAGTGAATATTCCAACATCCCAGGCAGGGGCAATTATATATATGTGTGTGTATATATATATAGTCTGTCCGGAAAGTATCCAGCCATGTAATAGGAAAAATAGAGATATTTATTGAAGAAGATAGAAGATACAGGAAACATTGTACATGGGACAATGACACCTCAATCCCCTTCGAAGTAGGCCCCTTGGGACCTCACACAGTTCTCCCAGCATCTCTGAACCTAACCCGTACACCTTCAACACTCTGAGGTGTTCTGCTTGTTGCAGGTCTCCCAGAACGTGGATCACTTTCAACGGATTCTCGAACGTCTTTGAAGTGTTTGCGCCACTGTGAGGAGGGAGCTCTGTGGCTAGCGCGTGCTCCGGCACAGTCTTCAGAAATTCGAAGAAAAGGTGAGTGGCAGCGGGCAGGTGAGACGTGCTCTTTATTGTCTGGGAGATACAGCAGCGGAAAAAAGCATGGCCGAGGACATGGCGAGTGCTTCTATGAGGCTCTGAACAATAGCGGCAGCATGCCGTGGGAAAGCGTGATCACATGAGTTCACATAGGAGATAATCACACCTCGGTTACATAAGTGTGCTGACTGACTCGTGCCTCCCCGGGAGGCCTGCTAGCTGAGGTGCCGGGCCAGGAAGAACACTGCAGCAGTCTTCTTAGTTTGGCCTAAGAAACCTATTGCCTATACAAATGCATTTTCCCTCACAGCCACTTTTGTTTGTGCTGCACTCACTGCATCATCCCTGAAAGCCTTCTGAATCATCCGAGTAGTTTCCGCGGAGGAATGTTCAATCTTAATGCAAAATTTGATGCAGTTTCGTTGCTCTACTCGCTCTGTCATTTTGACTGCCCTGGCCACACAGTGCACATGCTCACTCACTGGCGTCTAGCGCCCCACTGACTGGCACAGTGAGCCGTCATTGTTTACACGTGCACATCCCAGTCCACTTGCCTTGGCTGCCAGGTTACATCCATGTCCTGCAAACTGTTCTTGTTGTATTAATAATGGCTGGATACTTTCTGGACTGCCCTTGTGTGTGTGTGTGCACACACACAGATACTATTTAATTCTGAGCAATTCAGAAATATTTTGTTATTTAAAATATGTTTAAAAGGAAATAAAGCAGGGCTCTATATATTCAATAGCTTTAATAATGAAAAGCTGCAAACCTGACCTTTTTAAATCTTCAATTTCTGTGTCTTTTAAGACAAATAATTATTCTTGTCACCTTGCCAGCTGATACCTTGTCTATACTTTGCTCCCCTGGGCTCATTCTTCTCCACTGCTCCGTGTACATGTGACCTTCCGTGTGAGATGGGGCTCAGGGAGCACAGGACGGCCACCCTGACCAGGGGTCACTGCTCGTTTCAGGGCAGCTTTTCTTTAAACAACTTTTTCCACCTAGGTTCTCCTAACAGCTTCTTCCTCTCTGCCCTATGGTCCCTGGGAGCTCCACTATCCCTCTTGGTTTTCTTCTATCCTACCCTGTCCTATACACAAATAGTCCCTTTGTCAAGTTCTGCTCAGAGTATCCCAATTGGAAACTTCCATTTGTTCCTTGCTGGGAGACTGTCTGAAGCTACAGATTTGTAAATCCATGTGTGTGTGTGTGTTTGTGTGTGTGTAGATATACACATGTACACAAGCATTGTAGTGGGTTGAATTGTGTTCCCCAAATGATATATTCTTGCCCCAGCTCCTGGAACTTATAAATTGACCTGATTTGGGGGGAAAAAGGTCTCTGCAGATCTTATTAATTTAAAGATGTCAAGATGAGATAGTCCTGGGTTAAGGGGGGACCCCTAAATTCATGGACTGGTGTCATTTGAAGAGAAAATACAGGGAGATGAGAGACACAGGGATACAGAGAGAAGACAGGAATGAGGATCTTCCCTAAAGAATCTGGAGGTAGCATAATTTTGTCGACACCTTAATCTTGGACTTCTGGCTTCCAGAACTGTGAGAGAATAAATTTCTATTTTTTAAGCCCCTTAGTTTATTGTCATGTTATATAAACTATAAGAAAACAATACATATGCCTATCTATTGATCTATATACTTACTTATATAAACATAAAATTGTTATTTTTACATATATATATACACACACACACACATATATAAAGTGAAATCTTGTAATGCAATTACTCCTGACAGTGGGACAAATGTGGAAGAAGACATGTACTCTTCAGTTGTTATCTTCATATAAGAGCTGTCTGGAAGTATCCAGCCATAGTTAATATAAGAGTATTATATTATATATTAACTTATATAATTAAAATAAGTTAATTAATATAGTTAATAATTATATATTAACTTATATAATTAATATAAGTTAATTCTCATGTAACCATTAGAATGGTTACATGGCTGGATACTTTCCAGACAGCCCTTGTATGTTTGTGCATGTTTAGAATATAGTTACCTTGATAATTTACAAAAAAATATTAGAAAAAATAATTATAGTATACTATATTCTAATTTGAAATACTTCAAAGAGTATTTCAGTTGGACAATGTTCGCAGAACTCAGCAGACCGGGTCTTCTTATGACACGAAGAATGCTCCCTTTTTTGGTGCACATTGTGAGTGGGCAAGAGGCAGAATTCATTTTATTGCACTATGCGTTGTCGTGCTTTGCAGATATTGTCATTTTTACAAAGTGAAGAAAACCCTGCATCTAGCAAGTTTATTGATGCTATCTTTCCAACAGCAATGTGCTCACTTTGTCTCTGTATCACATTTTGGTAATTTGCATAATATTTCAAACTTCTTCATTGCGATTATATATGTTAAAGTGATTTCTGTTCAGTGATCTCTGATGTTACTACCATGATTGTTTTGAGGCTCCATGACCTGCACCCGGATGAGATGGTGAACAGAATCGATAAATGCTGTGTGTATTCTGACGGCTCCACTGACCGGCTGCTCCCCTCAATTCCCTTCCTCTTCTCAGACCTCCCTATTTCTTGAGAAACAACAATATTGAAATTGGATCAATTAATAACCAGGCAATGATTTCTAAGTGTTCAAGAAAAGGGAAGAGTCATACATATCTCACTTTAATTCAAAAGTTAGGAATTGCTTAACTTAATTAAGCAATTAATTGCTTAAGCTTATTGGGGACAGAATACTTAAACCTGAGATCAGTCAAAAACTAAATGTCTTGTGCCAGTTAGTCAAGTTGTGAATGCAAAGGAAAAGTTCTTGAAGAAGATTAAAAATCTCCCTCCAGTGAATACACAATTGATAAGAAAGAAAGCCTTACGTTGACATGGAGAAAGTTTTAGTGGTCTTGATAGAAGATCAAACCAGCCCCACAGCATGGCCTGATCCAGACCAAAGCCCTAACTCTCTTCAATCCTGTTAAGGCTGAGAGAGGTGAGGAAGCTACAAAAGAAAAGTTTGAAACTAGCAGATGTTAGTTCATGAGATTTGAGGAAAGAAGCCACCTCCATAACCTAAAAGTACAAGTGAATCAGCAAGCATTGATACAGAAGCTGCAGCAAGTTATCCAGAAGATCTAGGTAAAATCATTGATGAAGTTGACTACACTAAACAACAGATTTTCAGTGTAGACAAGAAAGCCTTCTACTGGAAGAAGATGCCATGTAGGACTTTCATAGCTAGAAAGGAGAAGTCAATGCCTGGCTTCAAAGCTTCAAAGGTTAGGCTGACTCTCTTGTTAGGGGCTGATGCAGCTGGTGAATTTAAGTTGAAGTCAATGCTCATTTACTATCCTAAAAATCCTAAAGGTCTTAAGAATTGTGCTAAATCTACTCCATTTGTGCTCTAAAAATGAAACAACAAAGCCTGGATGGTAGCACATTTGTTGACAGCATGGCTTACTGAATATTTTAAGGCCATGGTTAAGACTCACTGCTCAGGAAAGAAGATCCCTTTCAAAATATCACTGCTCACTGACAATGCACCTCGTCACCCAAGAGCTCTGATGCAAATGCATGAGGAGATTGATGTAGTTTTCATACCTCTTATACCACATCCATTCTGCAGCCCATGAATCAAGAAGTAATTTTGATCTTCGAGTTTTATTATTGAAATCACACATTTTGTAAAACTAAAGCTGACATGGATAGCGATTACTCTGATGTAGCTGGGCAAAGTAAATTGAAAAACTTTTGGAAAGGATTCACCATTCTAGACGCCATTAAGAACAATTGTGATTCTTGAGAGGAGGTCAAAATATCAACATTAACAAGGGTCTGGAAAGAAGTTGATTCCAACCCTCATGGATGACTTTGAAGGGTTCAAAACCTCAGTGGAGGAAGTAACTGCAGAAGTGGTGGAAACAGCAAGAGAACTAGCATCAGAAGCAGAGCCTGAATATGTGACTAAATGGCTGTAATCACATGCTCATCCTTTAATGGTTGAGGAGTTGCTTCTTATAGACGAGCAAAGGGAGTGGTTTCTTGAGATGGAATCTACTCCCAGTGAAGATGCTGTAAGCATTGTTGAAATAGCAACAAAGACTTTAGAATATTACATATTAACTTAGTTAATAAAGCAGTGGCAGGGATTGAGAGAATTGACTACAACTTTGAAAGAAGTTCTACTGTGGGGAAAATGCTATCCAGCATCACATGCTAGAGAGAAATCATTTGTGAAAGGAAGAGCCAATCAATGCACCAAACTTCATTGGTGTTTTATTTTCTGAAATTGCCACAACCACCAGCCTGATCGGTCAGCACCATCAACATTGAGGCAAGAGCCCCCGACAAGCAAAGAGATTAGGACTCACTGAAGGCTCAGATGATTGTTAGCAAATATTTTTTTTATCAATGAAGTTTTTTAAATTAAGGTATGCACATTTATTTTTAGATATAATGCTATTACACACAAACTACAGCATACTGTAAATATAACTTTTGTATACACTGGGAAACCAAAATAAAAAAAATCCTGTGATTCTCTTTATTGTGACATTCACTTTATTGTGGTAGTCTGGAATTGAACCTATATCATCTTCAAGAGACTCCTGTAGCTGGGTATTGAACAGAAAATGCATGCTTTTCATCTTACCTTTCTTATGTATACTATTTTTAGAGCCGATCTTTTCTGGCCATCACAAATATCTGTCAGAGATCTTGGTTCGGGGCTGCCATAAAAAAATTCTACAAAGCTACATCCCAGAAATTCCTGCATTTTAACTACAACAAACAAATAAAAAAGGCAGATTTCCTATGACATATCAAAGAAAATTCATGTAAATTTTTCTCCGTTAACCACATTAAACACAATCCATGCCATTGTGCTTCTCTATTATTTTTCCTAATTTTTAATCTAAATCAGGCCAAGAATCTGAATTGTTGAAGAATCAGTATTTTTCACCTTGTGGTTTTGTTTGCATTATGGGCCTTCTTCACAAAAAATGTCTTGTGCAATTTTGCAGCAGGCTGTAATCCAACATTTATATAAAAAATGAGCACCATTTTGGTCAGTGGGAAATAGCTCTGGCATATTGTAGACACTTGTGTTTACTTGTATGTACCAGACAGTCAATTACGAGCAGAAAGAAAAATGTTATCTAGAAAGAGAATCGCAGAGCAGGAATGCTTTTGTCCACTTACCTGAAAATAGTGCTAACATCTCAAGCCACTTGATCTTCTCCTTTTTAAAAACAATATTTTTTTTTACATTTTTATTTCACATTATTCTGAATGTAAAGACTCTCTGATTTCTAGTCTATTTAGAGAGAAAATTTACTTTGCACTAAGGGAGCAATGATGAGACTATTGGTGGTATGGGTTTAAATGCATGATTATATTGGAGATTATTAAGGAAAAGGTTGTAAAAGCATTAGGAAAACATAGCCCTTATGTGTAAGCTGCCTACATCTGATATTGGAGAGAGCGGGAAAGATCAATGCACTGGGTGTTTTTCCCAACATTACGTTAAATAACATATTTTTTAATTGTGCTGATTGTTTTTCCCTTGGTGGTTGCTGTTTCATATTGTTTTAATTATTCAGTTGAATTGGTACTATTTTAGTTTATTCATTCATTCATCTTTTTCCTTCTTTAGTCATCTGTGATGTGCCAGTTCCTTAGCCAGATACTGAGGAGACAACCTCGAGGATGAGCAGCCCCAATGTGTTGTCACTGCCAAAGGCATTTCTGAATCTGCCCCTTGCGACCACACAGGCTAAGGAGCAAAGGATCTTGGCACTGGCACCTCACAATCCAGCATCTGATCTTCCTCTGTCAGCTTGAGCTCCTCCCTTGCTTGCAGACTCAAGGATTTTAATGCTTCAAGCAAATTAACCACCCTTTTTAATGCATAAGATTGTAAACTCCTCAGCTAAAGTAAAACTGTAGCTAGTGATATAATAGAAATTATTCCTACTATAGGAGTTATTCCTACTAAAAATAAACTTTTCATATTAGGACAATTTTAGGTTTACAGAAAAATAATGAAAATAGTAGAGTTCCCCTACGCCCTGTGCCCAGTTTTCACTGTTATTAATGCCCTACATCAGTGTGGTGCATCTGCCACAATTAATAGGCCAATATTGATACATTATTACCAACCAAAATCCTTAGTTTTTACCTATGTTCTTTGCTCTGTTCCAGGACTCCACCCAGGGTAGGTACCACTTTATATTCAGTTGTCATGTCTCCTTAGGGCATTTCTTGGCTGTGTCAATGTCCCAAACATCCTTCTTTTTGAAGACCTTGAGAGTTTTTAGGAGTACTGGCTGAGTATTCCATAGGGTGCCCCATAGCTGGGACTTGTCTGATGTTTTTGTCCCAATTGGATTGGGTTCTGGGTTCTGGGGAGGGAGCCCACAAGGTTCACATGCCATATGAAGGATGCACCTGTCACTGGGGGTGGGGGGTGCTGGCTGAGGCAGTGTGGGTCAGGCTTCTTCTCTGCACACATACTCTGTCATGCCCTTTCCATATGTGCTCTTTGGAAATGAGTCACTCTGAGCAGGGACCTGGGCTTTCATCTTAGTTCTGGAATCCATCAGCTTTCGAATATGTCAAACCCTTTGTGCTCATACTCACCATCTGTAAAATAGCTACAAAATGCCTACCTTGAAGAGTGGTTGGGATGGTGAGAAATTACTTATTCTTGGCCTGGTGCACACTCCTAGAGCAGTGCCCACGGTATTGCTTCACAAATGGTGCTTCTGGTTGATCTTACTCTGCAATCACGTGTGATATGCAAACACAAGACCATGTCTCATCTCCTACAAGCAAATCATAACTTCAAGTATTTAAATGTTCTACTAAACAATGTGTTTCTCGATTAGTTGTTTATTTTTATTACAATTGTATGTATTTTGATAAAGGTGAAATGCATTAGGACCAGATTACATGCTCTGGTTTTCAATTCACTAAATCCATCACACATTACATGTGAATTATAATTTACCTACTTTTCTTTATAATCACTGCCCTCAACAGATGATCTTATTAAGTGCCAATTATATCTGGGTATTTAATATTATCTCTAATCCTCACAAAAACTTGTGTTATAAGTAGTAACTTCCATTTTTCCATATTGAACTTAGATTGAGAGAGAAAATCACTTGTTCAAGGCTGTAGGTTAGCAACTTGCATTTCAGAGTTTTGATGGATTCAATGCCTGAGCTCATTCCACAGAGCATCAAACCACATCATGCAACCTGTGGTTTGGTGTTAGTTTAGGTTATCAGCTTAATACATCTTTTATCCTGTATTTATTTCCCTGATATCTTTCCCTATGGAATTATACAATATATATTGAAAACACACCCACCTTCAACCAGAGAAGGTGATGACTTCTCTGCAGAGGAAAAAATTTCTTTACTTTTCTTTTGTTTACTTTGGCTGACATGGAAAAATACTCTTTGGAGACTCTCTTAAACTTTATATTTGAAAATGTGAAATAGCACATTGAGAATAAGTGGAAAACTGTTCAGTCTATTTTTTTTCAGAACAGTAACAGCATAGAAAAACACTTAAAAAGGTTACAGCAATGTTCACTTAGATAAAATTTAGGTTTATTATTGAATTCTGGTGTTTCAGTGCATACTCTATTACATTTACAGTATTTTCAATATCAAGAAGTAATTATTTTTATACATTGAAATGATATTTAATGCAAGATTTATGATATTTATATGAGCACAAATTGAAAAAAATACCAAGAAAGGTTGCCCAAACTTTATTTAATTTATTTGATAAATACAGAAATCAATTTGGCCAAACATCTACTTCTGTAAATAAAAGCATGAAGTAGAAAACCTCATTGCTAAATTAAGTTACTGTCGTGTTGCATGAGGCTATAATCATATTGTGATGTAATGTGTCCTGTAGCAAAGCGATATCACACATAGTTGCATATTTTATTGAGTGATCTATTTAAGTATATTTCTATCTTATCAATAGTTTAGTCTGGTTTACAAAGAACCTCATAATGATTATATGTTGTCCTTTTGAATATTTATTGGTAAAGTAGCAATTATGATAAAATATCATGAAGAAAAACATATCTCTTACATGTCAGCTGCTCAGAGATATACAACAACACACACTCACTGTGCCAATTAATTAAAACCTGGAGTCATTCTACTCAGACTAAGATTGGCAGAATTGAATTATAAAAGCCAGTTAACTAATTTATTTATACAGACATTTAATACTGAGGCAGAATTTTGAAGCACTCTTGTACCACTTATTGGGAACGGTACTACACCTATTCAGCAGACCAAAGATTTGCCTCTATTCTCAAAAAAAAAATTCAAGGCTTGGGTATCAGGATGTCCCCCAGGCACACTGAGAAAGCAGAACCGGAGAAAGAGCTGGCAGGACTCACACACACTAGGATATGCACAGGGAGACATAGGGCCGTAGCAGGACTGAAAAGCCCATGCTTACAGAGAAGCTAGGAGTGTGGGATTAGAACATCAATTTGTGCTGAAGGCACATTCAGGAACAGAAGGCTGAAGCAAGGTGATGAGTCAGAGTCAAGCTATCAAAACGTTATTCAGGCATACATGAGGAGCAAAAGCATGGAATGCAACGGGTCAAAGACTATTTCAGAGAAAACAACCAGAAGTTTATAAATGCTAGAAGTCATGGCGCAGGCATTTTATACGCTATCTGAATTCCCCCAGTGGCCTGATTCTGCAGCACCCTGGGTGATTATAGCCTTCCTTCGTTTAACCTGGAGCCTCTCAGGGCCAGAATCTCTGAAGAGTAAGGTACAAGAGCACCTTTACGCCCTAGACCGCATCAGATCCTAGAACTCTTCCGCCCCTAAAAGCATGAACTTAGCCCCTGCTCTTTGGCCGCTTTCCTCCTGTCCTTTCCCCTCCATCTTCATTGGATGTAGCTACATCAATCCTCTCCCCAACCCATCACAGCTATGACAATTCGAGTTTCTGTCTGTAACTCCCTTCTCGACTTCACATTTTATTTCCTTTTTATCTTTCTCCTTCTCTGGATGTCTCATATCAATGAAATTATACAATAAATGCCCTTTTGCTACTGGTTTCTTTCAACTAGGATAATGTTCCTGAGGTTCATTCATGATTTAATATGTACCAGCGTTTCATTCCTTTTTAATGCTGAATAGTATTCCATGGAATTGATATCATATATTTTGTTCATCCTTGCACCAACTGATAGGCATCTGGATGGTTTCCATTTCTTAGCTGTCACAAATAATGCAACCCTTTCTTTGGGCACGTTTTTGTTTAGCAGATTCCTGAAGGAGACCTGCTGTGATGTATGCTAAGTTTATGTTTCACTTAAGAAACTGTTTCCAAAGTGGCTAAACCATCTTATATTTCACCAGAAATCTCTGATGATTCCATTTTCTCCCTGCCAACACTCGATATTGTTTTGTTTTTTTTTACTTTTATTTTTATTACAGCCATTCTAATAGGTGTGCAGTGATACCTTGCTGTGATTTTACATTTCCCTAATAATGAATGAGGTAGAGCACCTTGTCATACCATTTTTGTTGTCATAGGCAACCGGCAACCTGTTTGTTCAATTACTTTGGCCAATTTCAATTTGGTTGTTTGCTTTTTAGTGAGTTATATTGTTTATATGTTTTACATATTAGTCTTTTATCAAATATTTGATATTGTATATTGCCGTACTGGGATTGTGTAACAAAGTACCACAAACTGGGTGGCTTAAACAACAAAAATTTATTCTGTAACAGTTGTAGAGGCTGGACTTCGGAATGAACATTTCAGCAGGTTGGTTCTTTCCAGGGGTTCTGAGGGAGGGTCTGTCCCAGGCTTCTTTCCTTGGCTTGTAGGGTGTAGTCTTCTTCCTTTAACTCTTCATGCTAACTTCTTTCTTGTTTTCTGTGTCTAAATTTCCACTGTTTTAAAGGACTCCAGTCATAATGGATCGGGACCAACTCTGATGACCTCATTTTAACTTGATAGGCTCCATAAAGACCCAATTTCCAAATAAAGTCACACTGTAAACTTCAACATATGAACTTTGGAGAAACATGATTTAACTAATAGCAATATGCAAATATTTTCTCCCAGTCTGTGACATATCTCTTCCTTTCAATGGAGTCCTTTGAAGTACAGTCTTTTTTTTTCTTTTTTAATTAAGTTTCATCATTTTTAGTGATTTTTACTTTTGATACCATATATATATATATATATATATATATATATATATATAGTTCTTACTTGTCATTTTGAAAATTTTCTCCTATATTGTCTTGTAGAAGTTTTATAGTTTGGGGTCTTACATTGAGATATTTGATCTATTTCTGAGTTAATCTTTGTTAATGGTGTTTAAGTTAAGGGCTATGTTCTTTATAGTTTTTATTTTAAGATACGGATACCCCATTTCCTCAGTGCAATTTGTGGCAAAGACTTAATCCACTGGATTGTTTTGACACCTTTCTCAAAACTCAATTAACTATAAATGTAAATGTTTATTTCTGGACTCTGAGTTCTCCTCCCCTGATTCTCAGTAAAAGGCTGAGTCCTAGGGCACCTTCACATTGAAGAATATTTTGCTGGACGTTGAATTTTGGGGTGATCACTTTCACTACTTCCATCTAGTATAATACTTTCCAGCCTACCTTGTTTCTGATGAGGTTAGCTGTAACCATATCATTGTTCTCCCTCTACATGGTAACTTATTTCTCTCTTGTTGATTTCAAGTAAGATTTTTCTCTGCATCATTGGCTGTCTGCATATTGACTATGATATATTTAGGTGTGGGTCTCTTTGGATTTTTCTTGCTTAGGGCTTGTTGGATTTAATGGATCTGTAGATTGGTATTTTTATCAAATTTGGGACTTTTTTTTTGGTCATTATTTCTCAAATACTTATTCTGCCCATTTCTCTGCCATTTCCTTCTAACACTACCATTCCGCATGTATCCCACAAGTTTCTGATGCTCTTTTCATTTTTATTCATGACTCAGCCTCTCTATTCATAAAATTGGGTATTTCCCATTTATCTATAGAAGCTTCCCTGTAGACTACAGTCACCTCCAGCACAGGGAACCTATAGAGAGTCCCCCTGTGAACCACAATCATATCCAGCTCAGGGTATCTACACAGGCTTCTCCTGTGGACCTAGCTCTATCCTGTTCATCATCTGTCTTAAGTTAGATGTTCCCGGTGTCAGGATTTTCTCATCTCTTAAGTCAAAATTATGGCCCCATATTAGTTTGTGATGTTGTTTTGTAATTTCTTGTTTAGTGCGGGGCTCATAGTCTCAATTCTAACACATGGCAAGGTGCCTGTCTGCCATAATTTACAGGCATGTTCCTACTTTCTAGTGAAGGGCCTGACATGGGTAGTTACTCAGACTTGACTTCTGAAATGAGTCATCCTCAATCATACATAAGTAAGCTGAGTCTCAGAGATATTTTTAGAAGTTAAAAAATTCATATAGCCACTAACTAATAGAGCCTGTATTAAATTCATGTTTCTTGTAATTCTGGGGTTGGAGGTTATGAACAGATGGACACAAATGCATCAACTGCATCCCACTTAATTTAAGTTATTCCTTACTGGGGCACAGGAAAAAAATGAATGTCAAATTTGGTCTTGAATGACAACATGAAAAAAAAAAAACATTTTAAAATGCTGGGCTAATTAGTGATTTCTAAAGGAGAAATAAATATGGCTTATGAGACTTGCAGTAGTGTGAAAAGAAATTAGGCCAGATAAATAATTTTCTATTAGTGTTGCCAAATTTTTATGTCTATATATATGCATATGCATATTATATGTAATACATATGTTTATGTGTCAATTATATGCATTTGTATCCTGGAGTAATTTATTTTCTGCTTAATCCCAAAACAAAGTGCTGTTACATGTTAAAAAGCTACATTAAAAACATTTTGAAATCTCTACGCCTGAGCTACACCCCATTGTATAAACTTTTAAAAAGCTACATTAAAAACACACATATTAATATTAAATATTTCTCATTACACAGTCTGAATAAGAAAGATTTTTTTACCTACACTAAATTTAGGTGTCAAATTGAGAAACTGAAATTGAAAATTAGAATTATTATTTAATAATTTTAGCATGTGTTCATGAATGCAGAACCGATAACAAAGTAGGCAGGCAAGTCTCAGCTGTTGCCAAATGCTGGGAAGCAATGGTGAATGTGTGTGTGTGTGTGTGTGTGTGTGTGTGTGTGTGCGCATGTGTATGAGAGAGAGACAGAGAGAGAGATTTCTCAGTAATCAGAGACAGAAGAATTCAAGGTTTATAAATGAACTTCCCAGTTTTAAACTGTTCCCAGAAGCTAACAAAAAGTACAAGATACTGAGTATACAGTTCTGATACATGGTCTAAAATGCAGAGGATTTTATTTTTAATCAGGTCTGCGGTATATTTTCTATTAAAATTGTGCCTTATGTACAGCTTTTTTCTTCAGTGATTCTTCTTTAATTACTGATAATTAAAGCACATGTGAAGATTAGATATAATTTCCTTCTGACATGCATCTTTGACCTAGAAGTAGACTATTTTACATGTGTCCTGTTCTTTAGAACATCTAATTGTTTATGAAGATCACCAACGGAAAGAAACAGGTTCATGAAATTAGTCATCTGAAAAATCATCTAATAAAGAGAAAATATTTTTTAAGAATAGAATATGTATCTTGCTGATCACAACAGTCAATGCACACATTCAAACTCCCTTGTATTAGAGTCTTAAAGCCTATTATTTCAGCAATCTTACAGGTCCATTAGTTTTGAAATTTTAGGTATTGAAAGAATACCTGCCCTGAAAAAAATAAAATGAAATATGCATTTATAACAATACTCAATTGAATACTTACAAAATCATCAGCAACTTGCTCATTTCTTTGTCTATTTTTGACTTACACTAAATTGTTCGTGTATGTCAGTAGTACAGTAGTGCTGCAATATATCTGTGACACATTACATGCCATTTTATTTATCAACAGAATATTTGAATTTCAGAGAACAATAACTTCTGGGTTTAACATTCCCTGGTGTAGCATCCGCTGTGATGTAAGTGGTGTTAATATACATCACAGGTGTACTAACCTGGAAGGCTTACCCTTCTTCTTTTTCCATCGTTATAGGATAATTTCAACCTCGAAAGTCTCCAATACAAATGCACATATTTCTAAGAGATACTTAAATATATTAGCTGACCCCTTAGTAATTTTCTAGTATCTCCATTACAAGACTCATCTTTGGGAAGAGACTAGAGGGACAGAGGCGGGAGAGAAGCAAGCAGATAAAGCGTCTGGACAGGATCAGGACTTGTGCAGTGAGAGCCCGGGTGTGTGGGGAGGAGTATCTGTGTTGTAATTATTAATTAAACTCTGCATTCAGGCTCTTCTTCTTGGAAGTATTTCAGTAATTTATGAATAATGGGAATTTACGAACTACAAACAATTGGAAGGTAACTGTGCCTGGCACAGTGCTGGGTAATTTAGATATATTGTCTCAATTATTAAATATTACTATCACCTTCTGAGTTAGTTTAATTACCTCTGGTTTTGTTCATAAAGAAACTAAAGCATTATATAATATTCTTAAAATCTCATAGATAATAGGAACATTTGCTTGCTGTAATTACCTTAAAATAAATTCTCTCTCTCTCTCTCTCTCTCTCTCTCTCTCAGTCTCTCTCTCTTTCATCACATGCAGTGTACCTTATGAAACTGAGGATTACCTGAGTAGGGATCTCCCATTCTTCACAGTTAATTATCTCTGTGGTTACTTCCTACCTTGCCTTATTTGTATCCCTCTATGTCCCTAAAACCTACAAATACTAATACAAGTATCTACTTGTCACCTCAGGAGGTGCTACTATTGAATAGTCTTAAATCTACAGATATGTGGTCCACTAAGGCTCTTGGAATAGAAGAGAACACTGTCCAAATGGGGTCTGGGGAAGAAGAATAGAGTCATGAAGATTTGCTAGTGGAATGTGTTAAGAGGACCAGCAAGGCAAGTGTGTACCCATTGTCATATTTTAATAGCTTATCCTGTGTGTGTGTGTGTGTGTGTGTGTATGTGTGTGTGTCTCATTTGTTGTTGTTGTTGTTGAATACCAAAACATTCCATGGGGAAAATGTATTTCCAGATTCATTGGCAGGTCTTTTTAACCCAATACCAATAGGGTTAAGGAAAAAAGTTTGCTGAAGAATGTAGGTGACCCCCAGTTGGTGCAATGTATGCATATCTACAAAATTTGCCACAAATTTAATCCTGCCAGGTTAAGTTGCTTTTGTTCATTGTCATTACATAACAAAGATGGATTTCTTTGGACCAAAAAAAGGAGTTCCTAGATATAATAGAAATACACTAGAATTTTAGGAAACCCCATCCAAAATTTCATTCAGGCTGAAATAAAAATAGGAATGATAGAATATTTGCAATTTTATGCCATGTCTTAGCCACACTCAATATATTAATAACATGCTGCTATTCTCATAAATAATTTAATATATTCCACTGATAAGAATAACTGACACGGGGATTATAGCGCCATGGAAACAAGAACATTGGGCAAAATATATAAAATAAATGTTTTTAGCTATGTGCAACATGTAGCACTAGTCTGTAATTCTTGAGATAAGGGAAATTACTGATGGGAGACTCACATGATTTCTGTCAGAAAACTACCTCTGGACAGTGCTTCAGGAATGCGGGATCCCAGCACAAGCTCACCATCTTACTGAGTTTAGGATACAGATGTGGGACATCAGTGACGCTGTAGAAATTTGGAAATTAGATGGCAAAATATCAAAGAGAAAGGAGCTACATAGAGAAAGGACTCCATAAATTGCCATAGGCTTCTTATGGAGTCTTGGGCTAAATACTGATCTGCTCATATGTATGAGATAAGGAACCAAGAGGCACTGATTAACCCAGAGTTAAATACCCTAACCACCCTGATCGAAGACAGGCTGTGGTGACAGAACAAATTAAGACCAGTTGAAACCAAGATGGCAAGGAAAATTGGCCTCTGCTTGACCTTGCAGCTCATTATATCCTAGATAATATATTAGCATGCTAAAAGAAACTCCCAACAACAACATGACAGTTCAGGGACAGACCTTGTGAAGTGAAGAATGGTGAGGGCTCCCAGTTCTGGGAAATCACTGCCTGCCCCTTTCTGAGAAATAACATGAATATTACTTCCCATGTAGCCTATAATTAAAACATTGCTTACATTAAAAAAAATCAGAAGTACCAATGGGGCTGTTCTCCTCGCAGGAGAACTAACTGCCACTCTGTCTGTGGAGTAGATCTCCTACATTCTCTGAGTGAAACCTACTTTCACTCTTGAATTCTCTCTCGTGGGAAGCCAAGAACCCACCGGGACTCCTAGTGGATGGCAGCATTGGGAATCACTTTAATGTAACACACAGAGTAAAACTCCACAAGGTTGGGCAGAGAGCCACGGCTGAGGCGAAGTGGGGAGGATGTGTTAGAGTTTGTAAGAGCCAGACCCAGAGAATGTGTCCAAAACCCAGAGTTATTCAGTAGATCCTAGAAGACCCCTGCTTTAGGAGTTAAGATTAAACTAGCCCTAGGTAAAAGGGTATCCTAGACCTTTTCCAACAGACCTTAAACTCAAGACTCAAAGGATTAATCTAATCTGCAAGTAACTTAAAAACAAACTCCAAACCCCTTTAAAGAAAGGCGATAAAATCCAAACGTACAATCATGTAACATTCAAAATTTCAAGAAGACAAAAAAAAAAAATCAAAATATTAGAGGGGGAAGCAAAAAGTGACTCAAAACCTGAAGAAAAATCCATCAATAGAACCAAATGCAGAAATGAAAGAGATGATAGAATTAGCAGGAACTAACTTAAAATAGCTACTTTAAATGAGATCATGAAGTTTTAGAAAATGAATATAATGAGGAAAAAAGGGAAGATAAAAGAAATTAATGGCACACCTAGAGCTGAAAAATGTACTAATTGAGATTTGAATACACCAAATTAAATTCACTGTGGAATAGACACTGTGGAAGAAAGAAGCTATGAATTTGAAAACATAGCAATGGAAGTTAGCCATCCTGAAGACAGAGGGAAAAATGGCTGAAATTGAAATATGAAAAGAAAAAAAATTAAAAAAAAAACCTCAGTAACTGGTAGAACAATACCAAGATATCTAAAATATATTTAATTGGTATACATAATAAAGAAAGGAGAGAGGGAGAGGAAAAAAGGTTTAAAAGATAATTGTAACAGTTTTTCAAATTTCATAAAAATTCCAAACATACAGATCTAGGAGGTACAGCAAACTCTAAGCAAGATAAAACCAAAGAAAACCACAAGAAAGTTCATTATGATCAAATTGTTAATAAACAATGGTAAGGAGACAATATTGAAGGTCTCCAGAAAAAAAATGTATATATAGTATATCGTATAAAAAAAAATATAGATTTAAAAAATAAGGAAAGAACTATAAAAATGACTTTATATTTCTCAAAAGGAACAAGGAAAGGCATAAGACATTTAAACACTAGTTTTAAAGTGCTTAATAAAGGACTGTCAGTTTAGAATTCTGTATCACATAATAACATCTTTCAAAAATTAAAGATACAGTTTTTTTTAGGAAAGTAAAAGTTGATATAATTTGTTCACCAGAAGACCTACCCTTCAGAAAATGTTAAAGAAAGTTTTATTAGGTTAAAAAAGGATACTTAAGGAAAAATGCAGATCTACATGTAAGAATGAAAGGCACAAAAACTAGGAATGTAAGTATAAATGTGGATATAAATAAATATTTTATGTAAAATACATTTTAAGTTTTAATTAAAAGTAAATAACTGATAATAGCAAAAATTAATCGCATATATTTTTGAGTTCATAAAATACATAAAATTAAAATATTTGAAAAGAATATAACAAAGTTTTATTGTTAAAAGGTCCTTGGCTTTTACCTGCAGTATTATAAAATAACTTGAAGGTAGAATATGACAGGTTAAATGTACATTTGTAAATACTAAAAATAAAAAAAAAAGAGCTTTAAGTTATTAACCAATAGTTCAGGTAAAATGAAAAACAAACTACAAAAAACTTTAAAGTTTACCTGAAATAAAGCACAAAAGAGGAAAGAGAAACAAAGAACAAATGAAGTACAGAGAGAATAAACACAACTCAAACCTGGGACTTAAACCCAATGGGTTGAAGTCATATTAACTATAATAGTTATAATGCAGAAATTGTCAGACGGGATAAAATAGAATAACTCAACTATATGATGTATATGAATAAACACGCTTCCTCTCTTTAAATGTAAAAATTTAGGAAGGTTAAAGGTTACAAGGTTAAATTTAAAAACAAAAAAAGATGGACCATGAAAACCCTGATCTTAAGAAAGCCGGAATGGTTATATTAAGATTCGAGCAAATAAATTTCAGAAAAAGAACAATCTCCAAGGACAGTGATGAACAATTCATAGTGAAAAGTGGTCAGTAAATCAGGAATTCACCAAAATTCTAAATAGATGCAATAATAGAGGTGTAAAATACATGAAATAAAACTCAGAATTGAAAAGAAAAAAGGAAAAAAATTCACAATGAAAGATTCAATACTCTTCTACTAGTAATTTACAGAAGAAAATCATATAAAATTATTAAGGCTACAAATATAAAAAACACTATGTATATCTATAAACACCACCAACCAGCTTGATTTAATCAATATTTATAGAAGACTAAACCCCCAAACAAAAGATTATATATTTTTTTCAGATATATATGTGGAAAATTTACTAAAACTTTATACAAGATCAGAAAATACTTCTTTCTGAATATATAAAACTTCAACTCATAAAGAGAGTATTTACTGATGAAAAAGGCAATAAATTAAAAATCAATAAGAAAAAGATCTGGAAAATTCCCCAAATATTCTTCAAATATACTTCAAAACAACTCATGGGACAAAAAGAAATATTTAAAAATTAGAAAATATTTGGAATTAAATTATGTTAAAAATAATACATAATAATATTTGGGGGATGCAGCTAAATCAGTCCTTAAAGAAAAATATATATTTATAAATGCTCACGTTAGAACTGAAGGGCTTAAAATCAAGGGGATAACTTTCCACTTTCAGATGCTAGAAAGGAGGAGCATATTTATCACGAATGAAGTAGAAGAACAGAAATAATATTGGTGAAAGCAGAAATGAGTGAAATAGCAATGGACAGCAAATGGAGAAGATGTATAAATAGTTGACTCTCTGAAGATGTTCATAAAATTGTAAACCTCTAGCTATATTCTACTTTTTTGGGGGGCAGGGGTAGCTTTTTAAAATACAATTTAAAACTATTTTGTACCAATACAATATATTAATTTTACAAATGTAAAATGTTCATCAGCTGTTAAAGCGTTTGCAAAAGCCACACATTCTACTTCAGCTTTATTGTACAATATCTATAAGAAAATATTAATTTTTAAATTAGGAAACATAAAAATGCTTTCAATATAGAAGGGACAATCTGATTTTGAAGACAATACTCTATAAGAATGTCTAATCAGAAAATAACAAACTTTCACAGGATACCAAGCTAGACAGATGCTTCAGCAGACCGGGTACAAAGTACTGTTTAAAACCAGTCCAAGACACTTAATCCAAACTGTGTCATCATTCTTCATTAGAAATCTAGACACTACTCATGGTAGTTTCTTAAAAAAGTTGAGGCATTTTTCAGTGTTGTGCATTCTGAATATCTCTTACATATCAAAAACGACTTCCAAATTAGCCATTTGCAGGGCTTTTTTCCCTTCATGCAGATTATTTCTGGCAACTTTTTTTAATGACTGTTCATGATCATTTTAATTTATTTATGCTGATAGAAAACATCAAGTTAAATGCACTTTTAAAACCTTGTCCTTTACAAAAATCAGTTTATAAATTTGCATCATAAAAATTAGTGTCAAGACTCAAACGGGAGAGAAAACACAAATTATCAATCAATAGCAGACGCGAAAGAGAGATTATTACTATCTATCCTACAAACATTAAAAGGATATTAAAAGAAAATTGTAAGCGTTATGCCAAATTTTTTTAAAAGATGCATATTACCAAAACTAACAGAAGGCATACAAAACTACAGTGTTCCTATATCTAATAAAGAAATTGCATTTTTAGTTAAAACCTCCCCATAAAGAAAACCACAAGCGCAAATGTCTTTGCTGGTGAGTTCTGTCAAACATTTAAGGGAGAAATTAGAACAACCTATACAATCTCTTTCAGAAAACAGAGTAGGGACTACTTTACAACTTCCTTTATAATGCCATCGTCTCACTGATATTACAATAAAATATATCACAGGAAAATGAAACTTCAGATAAACATACTCACAAAACTCCATACCAAAATACTAACAGATGAAGCCCAATAATATATAAAAACTGTGATACCCCATAGCCAAGTAGAGTTTTTTTCTCAGGAGTGCACAGTTGATTTAACACGGCATTAACATCTCCATAGCCTGAAAAATCACTGGGCAAATTCCCATACCAGGTGAGCATCAAGTATTGGATTATTGATTCAGATTCATGCTGATCAGAGATCTTACCCCGTAGTAAGCTTAACTAATAACGTCAAGGATGAGAGATCAGTCATATACCTATGACACATATCTATGCTGTTGGCACAGGCAAAGCAGGAATGGTTCTGGCACTTCAAGAGGAACTTCCTGGAACCTCTTTCCCCTCATCTGGTAGGTGACGCCAGGACTGAGTTGATGAAGACTCTAATTAGGCACACAGATTATTTCCTCCCGGAGTGGAGATAATTTTCCTTAAGAAACATTTTGGTTTTGTACATTTCTATTTTGTGCTGCAGAGCTCTGTATAGATTGTGTGACATTATTCAGGGAGCTGTGCCTCAAAATACTGACTTGCTTCCCCATGTGTTTATCATGAGAAATTCTAAGCCAGGTAATCCACCTGGAGGATATCGGGTTGTGTCTCCTGCCTTCTGTAATTTCTCTAGGTTTGTCCTTTAAAGAATCAGGGGAAAATAGATCACAGAACAGCTAGTTTTACCTTTGTTTTCTCTAAACCACCATCCATGACAAAAACTCTCAGCAAACCGTAAATGGAAGAAAATCTTTTCAGCCTGCCGGGATGTTCATGGAAGACCCTCAGACAGCATCACACTCAGTGATAAAAGGCAAAATCTTTCCCCTTAAGATCCGGAACAAAGCAAGACTGGCTATTCTCATCATTCCTGTTCAGCGTGGCATTGAAGGTTCTCGCCAGGGAAATTAAACCAAGCAAAGGAAATACAAGGCATGTTGATTGGAAAGGAAAAGTAAAACTTCCTGTTTCACATAATTTGACATAATTTTTTTTTAAAAGTCCTAGGTAAATCTCAACAAAAAACTCTTGGAACCAATAAATGAGTTTATCAAGGTCTCAGGATATCCATATCTATATAATAACAAAAGATAAATTGTATTTTTATGTAAAAAATTTATGTACTAACAATAAACAAATGGAAATAAATAAACAAATGCAAATCAGGAAAATTAAATATTTAATGGTAAATATAAGAAAATATATGCAAAATCCATATAAGAAAATTAGAAAACATTATTGAGCATAATTTAAGAAGACCTAAAAGAATACCTGTGTTCCTTTTCTCACACATAAAACTAATTAAATCATAAAGGATCATAAATTAAATGTAAAAGCTAAAATGTATAAAACTTCTAGAAGAAAATAGAAGAACATCCTTTTTCCTGGGAGTAGGCAAATATTTCTTAGGTAGAATACAAAAAAAATCACCAATCAGGAAAGAAAAACAAATAAATTAGACTTATCAAAAATGCTTAAATTCTTAATACTCAAAAGATATCCATAATAAATGAAAATGTAAGCTACAGAATTGGAGAAAGTATTCACAATATATATATATATATATATATATATATATATATTTGACACAGGACTTACAGCCAGAATATGTACAGAACCCTTGTAACTCAATAATAAGACAAGTAATCCAATTTGAAAATGGGCAAAAGACAAGCACAGATGATCATCCAAGGAGATATAAAAACAGCCAATAAGCACATGATAGTATTCTCAACCTAATTAGATAGCAGAGAAATAAAAGATATCACCACATTGAGATTCTGCTCACTATACCCCAATAGGATGGTTCAACTTAAAAAGCCTGACAAGAACAAGTTTCTGTACAGAACTCTCATACATTGCTGATAAGAATTTAAAGTACTATTAGTAAGGGAAAATACTGTGAAAATTTCCTCTATAGTAACATATAAGCTTTAACACTACAGTTCCATTCATAGATATTTACCCACGAAAATTGAAAATACATGGACCACAAAGACTTGTGCATGAATATTCCTAACAAATTAATTAATTAATTAATTTATTTATTTTTCAGCATATTATGGGGGTACAAATGTTAAGGTTACATATATTGCCTTTGCTTTCCTCCCATCTCGAGTCAGAGGTTTAAGCGTGTCTATCCCCCAGTTGGTGCGTATCACACTCATTATTTATGTATATACCCAGCCTCTCTCTCCCACCTGCCCGACACCCAATAAATGTTATTCCTATATGTCCACTTAGGTGTTGATCAGTTAATACCAATTTGCTGGTGAGTACATGTGGTGCTGGTTTTTCCATTCCTGGGATACTTCACTTAATAGAATGGGTTCCAGCTCTATCCAGGAAAATACAAGAGGTGCTATATCACTGTTGTTTCTTATAGCTGAGTGGTACTCCATGGTATACATATACCACATTTTATTAATCCACTCATGTATTGATGTGCACTTTGATTGTTTCTACATCTTTGCAATTGTGAATTGTGCTGCTATAAACATTCGAGTGAAGGTGTCTTTTTCATAGAGTGACTTTTGTTCTTTTGGATAGATGCCCAGTAATGGGATTGCTGGATAAAATGTATTCAAAATAGCAAAAGTGGAAATAACTCAAATGGTCATCACCAAGTGAATGGACAAATGAATTGTGGTATATCTATGCAATACAATATTAATCAATTTTAAAAAACGATACTTATACAGACAACAATGTGTATGAATCTCAAAAGCAGTATTCTCTGCAAAAGGAGTCGGACACAAAAGAATATCAGAATTATGTCATTGATAGGAAATTCTAACTGTGCATGGTAAGACAGAAAGCATTTGTCCTGGGTCTTGAATGAGTAGGACTTCCATGGACTAGAAGGGGGAAGGTAGAAACATTAACATGAGTACAATTACAGACTCTGAGTTCACTTGTTTGAGAATGTTTGTTGTGACTTTGGCTCTGTGCAATAGGGCAATTTATAAAATAAAGCTGGGAAAATAATTTTGGATAAGTTTAGAGACCTTCTTGAATTCAACAATAGCAAATGTGTATTCATTCCTGAAGTGATTGGCATTATTGGTTTTATTTTATTTTATTTTATTTTATTTATTTATTTATTTATTTATTTATTGAGACAGAGTCTCACTGTGTTGCCCAGGCTAGAGTGCTGTGGTGTCAGCCTAGCTCACAGCAACTTCAAACTCCTGGGTTTGAGTGATCCTCCTGCCTTAGCCTCCCACGTAACTGGGACTACAGGTACGTGCCACCATGCCCAGCTAATTTTTTCTCTTTTTAGTTGGCCAGTTAATTTATTTCTATTTTTAGTAGAGACAGGGTCTTGCTCTTGCTCAGACTGGTCTCGAACTCCTGAGCTCAAGCTATCCTCCCGCCTCGGCCTTCCAGAGTGCTAGGATTACAGGCGTGAGCCACCATGCCCAGCTGGCATTATTGGTTTTAGAAAGGAGATGATTGAGGGACCTTTGCAACCACATTTTTCATATTAATGAGCACACTGTTGTATTATATCTCTGATGACCAATCCATTTCCACCTTAATGTTTTTCATATTTAAGCAATGACCAGTATGTCCACGAGTATCTGTCAGCACACCCAATTTGGGGTGGTAAAGTATCACAGAATAAAACCATAGGTGGATTTTTAGGGATGTTTTTAACATAGACATTCATCCATGTTGGGCATTAGGGAAAAGATCAGTTCCAATCCCTGTCAAAGCTGTAAGCTAAGATGAAGTTAATTGCTTGAGTGAATTAGTGTTAATAATCATGTCTGTTTTATATTAAAGGGTGTTTGATTAAATGACTGCTATGGTACTCTTTTCCGTGCATTGATCTGAACATTAACTCAGCACATTCTACATGCCAGACATTATGCCCAGCCCTGTTTTATAAGACTTCACCTTAGTTGCTTCATGGAATTAACTTCTAAAATTTCTCAGGCTGTATTACTATTGTTTCCTGAGATAAAATATACACTTTGGGCCATGTTCAGTATAAGAAAACAATATTTAAGTGCTCATTAATTCCCACTGTGTCTACCATGCCATAACAGATGACTTCATCATTAGGAGGATTATCTTGAAAGTTTTTCCAGAATAAGAAATTTCATTATCAAAGAGATTAAATAAACAGAGCAGGTGACATAATCTACTTTCAGAGGTCTAGGGATGGAAAAGTCAGTTCTTACCACAGCTTTCCAACAAAGGTTATAACTATGACTCACTTTTCCCCTGAAATCAGTGTGGAAGTTCTCTGGCTCTCCTCTCCTCCACTGTGGTGTTCTCTCCATGCCATTTAGGTGAGATTCAGTTACAAATAGTGAAGGTAAAACTACTCAACAAGAGTTATTCGACGGTCATTTTTAACTCTGCAATTATCGGGTAAGTCTAATCACTTGCACATATAAACATAAATTTAAAAACATCTCTGCCAACATAACCTAAATACATATTAAGGAATCTCTTTTGTACATTGTCAACGCAGGAACGTTGCTTATTAAAGGGTTTAAAGCCTTACTTATTTTTCTTTGAAACAAATATAAAGCAAACATGATATTATTAAATTCATTAATTCCCCAAATTGTCCTGTCTGTATAGACTGCTGCCCTGCCATGCTCCAGCTAGTGCCTGTAGGAAGCACATCTGTGCAACAAGGCAGCACTTGGGGATCAGTCCCACAATGCCAGCAGTATTAGTGCAACCAGAAAGTTAGCAGCCCTTATCTCAGGGTTTTTTTTTTTTTTTTTATTTCATGTAATTTCCCCCTACTGTGTAATAGAAAAACTCAGCATTTCAACGAACCTGATATTTTGCCAAATTAACTCCTTTCTCTATTGAATGGTGCTCACTGTGTGATTAAATTATAGGGAAAGGAATCTTTAGAGGAAAACCAAGCCCTGTGAGGATAATTCAAGTTTTAAGTTCTTATTGGCCTCATTGTAATTTCCAAGAAGTCTGTCTCACCCACTGAGGCACAGCGTGAGTGCCCAGAGAGGGCAGTCAGGAGCCCCATGCGTTAGAAATGGTAGTAAGAGCCTCTCCTCCTCTAGGCTTCTTCCTCCTCAGAGTTCACTGAAATGCTGCCTCCTTCCAACTGTGGCTCACATTTGACCCGTCTTCCCTGGACTGGGCCCTCACCATCTCATCCAGCTTGTGTTACTTTCAATGCCTTCTTCCTTTGCTCTACTTTCCTCTCTTTGGCAATTGTCTAAACATCATTTTCATTTCTCACTTTGCTGTGGTAATACCTAACGGCAAGTACCAAATTGCCTAGAACGTTAGAGCTGGCCAAGGTACACAACCAGAAACTCCAGGCTTCCTAAGTCAGCTCCTAGAAACCCTCCATTTCATCTCCTTCTGGGCCAAAGTGCTTCCTCAAACCATCGAAATCTATTTTTAGTTCCACAGTAAGTTTTAGCATTTAGTTTATGTTACTAAATCATATTTGATATTTTAAGAATGTATGAATATGTTAGTCACAAAGTACAAATTTCTACTAAATTATCAGTAATTCAGTGTCAAGAAGTGCAGCTTGAGTAAGTGATCCAATCTTTTGTTTTTCAATCTAAGATTTATTGACAATCAGATAGATTGACTTGCTTTTAAGCAAGTCGGTCAGTCAACCAAATGGGCTTAAGTGTTCGTGTATGTAAAAGGGATAACTTGTGTCAGATGTTCCGTTATATCTGGTAATTTAAGAAAATGTTGATGTATAGGTACCTGCTGGCAAAGTTACACAGTACACATTTCTGCTCAATTATCAGTCATCCATTTAAGGATGCATCTGTGATCTCTGAAATTTGGAATATAAGAATACATTGCTCATGGCTGCTTATTCACGAATAATATTTTGTTGTTCTTCATGGCAAAAACAGTGGGACAAAATATTATAATATTTACCAGGAGCTTGGATTTTGGTCCTAGACCTCCCAACTTGTTGAAATAAATGTATCAAACAGAGTCCTTCACTGAAATCAGAAACACAGTAGGTATCCTTAGCAAAAGGGTTTTAAAACACAAGGAGACAGGCTTGAATAATTGAAATTAGGAAGCCATCGCTTGAACGATTGCTTTAAAGGATGCACAACAGTGTCTGTGACTCACAAACCAGTGGTGGAGGTCAGGGAGGCACTGAGACCCTTGTGGGTCTTGACAGGTATGAGGCTGGTGACTTCTTTCCCAGAAAGCACCCAAATACCTACAAATAGCTATGGTTTCTTAGCTGCCTCTTTGGGTGATGCTCATTATTCTAGTTCTGACACAATTTGATATCTTGTGACCTTCAACTAAATGATAACGTTAGTCACAATCACCATGTTTTGTTTTACCTAGAAGTTGGAAGGGCGAGGCAAAGACAGAATTGCGTGTGTACATGCGTGTGTGTGTGTGTGTGTGTGTGTGTGTGTGTAACACAGTAAAGGAAAGTACATGGGCAGTGTGGGAGTGAGAGCACCCACTCCACATTTTCCTGCGTTCCCATATGCTTTTAGCCTTTACTGGGGTTAGTAGGCAGTGCCATATAATTATTTGTGGACTACAGGCCGTGTGAGCTGCAGTGGCAAGTCTCACTTCTACGTCAGGTCATAGGGTAGCTGGTGTGCGTTCTCCATATTCCTCCTTTCCCTCTGCAAGTCTGGAAGCCACAGCTGCGGCCAGAAGCGCCTGTCAGGCAGCGGTCCCGGGGCACTGCCTCCTTCCCCCTGCACTGCCACTGCCACCAGCCAAGCGATGTTTTAAACCATTGAGATTTTCAGGTTGATGAGTTATCCCAACAAAATCTGGTCTATTCTGACAGGGAAGATATTATAGATCTCGCATCCGCTATTGACCAGGAGGCGCAGCTTTCTTCATTTACTACCTATTTTGATGTTTCCTTTTCCCTTGGCCAAATTTCAGCTGAGCAGAATTCTTTACCTGGTGAGATGGAGCAAACTGTCATTGCTGAGAGGTCTAAGTCTGTACCGGGTTGCTGCGTTGTTCTGTTAATATTTACCAGTATAAAATGCCAGGGAAGTATAAAAAATTACCCTAGAGGATTTCCTGGGTTCTAGATATAGTCTCCCTCCTCCACCTTGCCTGCCAGCAAACTATCTCCTCTTCACAACCAGGATCGATCATGTTAGCCAGCTCAGTAACCTCCTTCTAATCTCAAAAGTACCATATGGCCATCCTAACTTCCAGTTTAATGAGATAGTTTTTGTGTCTTCTAGGGGAAGTTGTCTTTTGAGAACTAAGACCTGTAAACCAGCAAAGCATGAAGTCATGGAAAAATCAAAATTCATTAGTGAGTTATGAGGCCTGATCATGAGAGATGCTGTCTCTATCCCGGCATGTTGGTTCTAAATCTATATAATTTCCTAAGGAGGGGTAGGCGTAGCGTATTGGCCAAACAGTTTAGAGGACATTACATACATTATAGGTATCACCTCACACTTGTAAAGGGGCTGTTCCCAAACCAGTATCAAGTCTGAGTCTTCAGCAGTTCACTGTTCTTTTTACTTCTTAGTGACGGAGTACATGGTGACACCAGGGAATCTCACGTTTCCACTTACCGCCTCGTATGTTTTGCATTAAAATAAGTTACCTGGTCAAAGCAGTGCTGTGTGGGATAACATGAAGTCCACAGGTGGAGCTACATCTTCAAGTTCAGCCCCTGAAAGGAATTCCCTCTGCACCTTTCCTTGGGGTCTGTCGAGTCTACAATGAGACATTGCTTCACAAGTGCCAGCATGTTGTACAAAAGCATTAGAAAACACAGCACAGGACAGGATTCCCTTCTCTTTTAAGGCCGAGTAATGTTCAATTGTATCTATTACACCACATTTTACTCATCCATTCATCCACTGACAGGCACTTAGAATGAGTCTGTATCTTGGCTATTGTGACTAATGGTGCAGTGAACATAGGAGTGAAGATATCTCTATGACATACAGATTTTATTTCATTTGAATATATACCCAGAAGTGGGATTGCCAGGCAATATGATAATTTTATTTTATTTTTTTAGAAACTGCCATACTGTTTTCCACAATGGCTATATTAATTCACATTTCTGCACACGGCGTACAAGGGTTCCCTTTTCTCCACGTCCTTGCCAACAGTTGCCTTCCTTCTTTTTGGTAATGGCCCTTCTAACAGGCGCCAGTCATTTGTGATGGTGTGGCTGAGGCACACACTGCATGGCCTCCCTTCGGTGAGGACTCTGAAAGGGCCGACCTCAGAGAAGCAGAGTGGAATGTTGGTTACCAGAGGCTGGGGGAGTAAGCAGCTGGATTGTTGAGATGTTGGCCAAAAGGTGCAAAAATCTCAGTTGGAGAGGAGGAGTGGGTTCAAGAGATCTGAGATGCAACATGGTTCACAGGGCAATAACATGCATGGTATACTTGAAAATTGCTGAGGGTAGATTTTAAATGTTTTCACCACAAAATGAGTATGTGAGGTAGTGCACATGTTAGTAAGCTTGATTTAGCCATTTCACAAGGCATACATGTACCAAAACATCATGTTGCATGCCACAAATGTATTCAATTTTTATTTATCAATTAAAAATTATTTTTAAAAACTAAAAAAAAACCCACAAGCTTAATATTACTTTTTTTAATAAACTGGCTATAAAAATCTTTCTGTGAGGTCATAGCTGGGTTGACGGAGAGGTCTCAGTGTAGTAGAAGCTAATGCAGGAGGTCGGTCTAGAAATTGGCGACAAACCAAGTGGCTCAAGTCTGCTCATATATTTTAGTCCCAAAGGGTGACATGATTAAGTGTCCACACCAAAATCAAACCAGTGGTGACCGCTGTCGTCCTCCGTCCTTGACCATACCACGTGGGTGTGTCTATGGCGGCTCAGCGCTTTGCTTATCCTTAGAAGCCTCCAGGTACCATCATCCTCACTGAAACTAGGGAGCCTATTTCTATGGCAACACGGTAAGCTCCCCTTCCGACCTCAGAGGACCAGCGCTACAGTGCTCCCAAGGACCCTGACTTTCCACTTACCGACGTAACCCTCGCCTCCTTCATCAAGGCAATGTCTCTGTCTCCTCAGGAGTGTAGTTGCTGGATGCGTAGGTAAATCTCATCTATTTCCTGAGAGCTTTGTGTTTATTGCTCTGCAATAAAACAGAGACACTTGGCGTCTCAACCTCAAAACAGTGTGTCACCATACAGTCTAGATTTGCATCAAGAGCCAAGAACAAAGTGAGAATATGCCCAGATGCTTAAACTTACACATTAAAACTCTAATCTCTGATAAAAACATCCTTGTTTATAAATCAGTCGAATCTGAAATAAGATTCCTTTTTCGCTTATATAGAATACTTGAAACCCATTGGCACACATGTCCCCCAAGTTTCTTTGTGTGTGCATGTAAACATCATATATAATTTGTGTGTATGTGTGTGTGTATCTTCATTTTACAGACAAGGAAACACTGGTATCAATATAATGTAAGTGTGTGTGTGTGTGTGTGTGTGTGTGTGTGTAGAGAGAGAGACTGTGTGTGTGTGTGTTTTGGTGTTAGCTTTCTTCCTTTCTTGGTCAGAGGTAGTGTTTGTTCTCCAGGGTCATGCTAAGATCTGACTGTATTTATAAATATCAAGGAAGAAGAGGGAAGAAAAAAATATTAGAAAAAGAAAATTGCCATTCTTTTCATGATAACTACCCCAGGTGAGGTCACTATATGATCTCTGAGCAACATAGGAAAGGCCTCACGAGACAGACCAAGAGGACTGCTTCCACTAGCAAGAGGTCATCCACAGACTTGGTGTTAAGGATATTCACATTTATCTAAATCTATGAATTGAACCTGTCCAATTCACAGTTTCCCACTTGTGTTCGTTCAGTGCCCTAAGTAGTACACACATGATGTAATGAACTTACGAAATCAACCTCTCTTGTCATAAAGCATCCCACTCACTCACCATAGTTGTGAAATCAGTGGTGGGTACATTGATCTCTAAGCTGCCAAAATGCTCTATAATGTGTGCAAAAAATAAAGCATAAAGGCTGGAAATCACATGAGATTTAAACAAAAATCTACTCCTTGGTATTGTTTATCTAAGAACATTCCATTCATCCATTTAAAAAGTATTTACCACTTATTGTATATAATGAACTATTCGTATTATGTTATTTCATTGATTATTTTTAGTTTATAGACTCTTGCTTAGAGGACTGTTGAATTATATCCATTATACCCTAGAACACAAGGAAAATGTATTCAGAGCCACAAAAGAATTTTAAGAAAAATAATTCAATTTCAAGCAGATGAATAAAACATGAAAGTGTCATGCTAGATGCAAATCATCAAGTACAGTTGATATAGCCTTCATTTGATCATATGCATCAAGAGGGCTCAGAGAAATTAAAGTAGGTTATAAAATTAATATTTGTTAGATGATTTTGCTTTATATTTTTGTATGTTCCCTTATGCCAACATGTTATGTTAAAGAAATGCATTTTCTTTAACAAACATTAAAGGGGCAAACGTTAACACATTGACTGCCACACTAGAAAAAAAAATGTTTTTTTCCTTGGGGCCACAGTGTTTTATTACGCAAATAGAATAAAAACTTCAAAAACAAAACGATCCTTTCTAATTCAAAGACAAATTTGTTATTTTTCATTGTTTTCTGTGTGTGAATTATACGCAAACTTGCAAAATAGTTGTCACAGCTCACAAGGTGAAGAGATGTGTGAGTTACGTATGCTCAAAACTAGCATGAGTTAAATACAACTCACATGGTAGTTAATGTGTTATACCCTAGCATGTCCTTATTTTTATAAATTTTTAATTGCAGTAAAATACACATAAATAACAGTTCTCCAGACCATGCCCTACCTATGGGCGTGAAAAAGTTTGCAAGATGACAATGACCTTGCACTAACCAGTCTGTCTATATGCTGATGAGGGAGCCCAAGCTAGAACTGCATGGCCATATCACTGTCAAATTTCTAACCTATAGATCAGGGGTCCTCAAACTTTTTAAACAGGGGGCCAGTTCACTGTCCTTCAGACCATTGGAGGGCTGGACTATAGTTAAAAAAAGCTATGAACAAATTCCTATGCCTGCTGCACATATCTTATTTTGAAGTAAAAAAACAAATGGGCAGAAACACCCGCATGTGGCCCGCGGGCCGTAGTAGTTTGAGGATGCCTGCTATAGATGATGTATTTAAAAGATAATAAATTATTTCTGTTGTTCAAAGCCACAGAATTTTAGGGTGATTTGTTATATAGTACTAGATACCTTTAAAAGATCCATCACGTTTTCTCTCTTTATAATAATTATGTGAGTTGGCCAAACTACAGTCATGCCTGTTTGGGAGATTGGGGACTTAGGAATTCAGGGAATAATGAAATTCTCAATTATAAAGTAAGTGAGAAAAACAAAAGCTCAGCATGCTTTTCATGTCAGTAAATTTCTCAGAGTGTTGTTTTTGTTTGTGTGTATTTGCTTCTCCATTTGTGTAACTCCAACATTTTATGTCAGGACAAAGAACTAGTGGGCATAAGAAGGGCATGACAGTCAAGTTTCTTTTAAAAAGTGCAGTGAGCATTGTTGGAATCCACTTAGCATTGTCCTCTCATCCTGCACACCCTCTGGTAGCAGTCATCAGCTCCCCAGCCACAGGGCTCCATACACGGTCTGCACTGGGACATCTTTCCATGGCCATGCAAGGTCTAAGACTAACTCCACGAGAGGTATTCCAGAGGGTTCCAGAGTAGAACTGCTGGAACAGATCCATTTGCATCTTCAGCCATGAAGCTAGAAGGTCCAGAACAAAGTGACCATGCCACGCGGGACAGCCTTTCTCCCATTGTGGAGCATGACTGACAGCCAAGGAGCAGCAGACAAAAACAAATAACCTGGTCCTCAGAGTCAGAATCCTTGGGAATCCCCTAGATCCAGCCTTCCCATAGTTTGGTAGCATGCACAAAAAATGTTCCCCTCTACGACTTAAGCACTACTATCGCTTTTAATCAACATTCTGAAATAAAACACATATCTTCTGTATGTGGAAATATTCCCTCAAACCAGTCGTGGTGAGAAGAGCTTTCATAAATGTAACGTCATTTAACCCTAGTGACAACTTTGCAAATGAGTTTTACTGTTACATAGTAACAACAAAGCACAATAAATACTGTTATGTAGTTAGGTACACATGACTCAAAAGGTTGAAGAAGCTTGCCACACAGTTGGTACTTTAGTCGAGCCAGATTGTAAACACGGACAGCTCTGACTTGGATGCCTGTGACTTGAACATAATAACAGCAATTCAGTCTGAGTCTGAAACATCTACACAGTTAAAATACTGGAAGTATAAACTATGAACTGAATACTAAGTTTTAGAAGAATGCTTTATAAGCAGTGTACACATGCAAGTTTTTTAAAGAAGATCTGTTGGAGACATTGGTTATGCCTCGTGTTCACCAAACACGTAAGTTCTATGTGATATCCAAAGAAACTTCTCCTACAACTTCCCAACCTCAGAATCCAAAGCAAGTAGCCGTATATATAATAACATTTTGAAAACGGCCCGATTCTCCAAGGTGCTGCATGACCCAAGGCAAAAAGAAAAAGGTGAAAGTAAGTGCTGGGATTCACATGCATTAATAAAATCAAATATTTCTAAAACATTCCTCTGTCTTCCCAAATATTTTTCTTTTATTGTATTTCATTGCTGTTTATATTTTCTTAAAAGTTTTTTACAACCACATCTCTACAGCCAGAGAAATGAAAAGCCATATTTCCTCTTGTTTTATTCCTTTTGTTTTTTCTAAATCTTCACAACCTCAGTGTATTAGTAAATTCTCATTTCAGAAAATGCCAGTGAAAATAATATTGCCATAACTACCAGTTAAACCACATTAAATCAGGAAATAGTAGTAAGTTTGGGGAATAAAGTAACATGATAAGGAAGAAGTCTGGAATAAAATAGGGCAGATTCATCATTGTTCTTTCAATGAATGGTCCCTTTGACATTTGCTACCATTTTAGGGAAACTTAAAAAAATAAATAAAACTCAATCACCAAATTTTGCAAAATGGGACTGAGCTCTTTCTGAGGGCAGAATCACCTTCTCCTTTACTCTCCCCAGCCTATGTTTTCTGTTTATTTCCTTTTTACTTTTTCTCTCATCACAAATCAAACATGCCAAAATACTGTTACAGTTTATTATCACTTTATTTGAGAAAATAAACTGTTTAGCAGTGCTGAAAATAACTTTCAAAGACCTTCAAGTATTTTGCAAGACCTCTGCTCCTTTAATTTAGAAAATCAATATTTTAAGGAAATTTTAATGTTCCTTATTGATTTATGTTTAAAACATTGATTTATGTTTTAAAGCGTTTTTTGCGAGGGTTGTTTGATATATTGAGCTCTATATTCATTTTCTCTGAAGCCTGTTTTTCGTCTTTAACCATTGCTTGCTGCCTTGAAGGAACAGGAAAGAGTATGACACATTTTGTCAGAGATGCCAAGCCTGGACATTCTAAATTAGTTATAAACTAGTAAGACTCTGCTTTAAACCTTAATAGACTTACAAAAAACAAGAGAAGGCAGGATATAGCATAATGACTTTGGGAAAATGAAAAGTATTTTAATATCAGGGAGTTTCTACTGTTTAAAACTTTACCTTCGCAGGAAGCTGTCTAGGCTAGTTACAGTCTTTATTTAGCCAAGGTTACAACTGGGAGTAATTTGAAAAGCTACTTTGGAAGTCACTTATGTATGTAGCATGAAGGAATCTACATCTCCATACCTATTCAGAGTGCACAACTGTCACCACCAGTCTGACAAAATATTCTTATTATACCAAACAGGGTACACAAATAGGGAAGCTTACACAAATGTGCCCTCATTCCTCATTCCCAGCCAATCATTCATTCTTTGAAAGCTGAAGAAAATTTTTCCATTTTTATTTCCTAGGATGAACATAAAATATCCCATCTCAGGTAGAAGTGGAAGTGGAAGTCTCTAAATCCCAAAAGAGCACTTCCAGCCAAGCAAGCAAGAGAATAGTTTTTGCTCTTATCCCACACAATTCTTTTTTTTTTTATTTTTTTATCTCACACAATTCTGATCCATGTGGGAGCCCAGCGAACATCAGTCCATGAGTGGATTCTTATATTGATTATGACTCCAACCGGCTGTGACTTTATCTTGATACAATTATATTAAATAAACATATTTTTATACTCTACAAACCAAATATTACCATTATAAATGATAGCTAAAAAATAAAAGATAATTGAGTAGACCCTGTGTAAACATGAAGGCAGGGAGTGAAGACATTCGTATCTACGCAGGCAGGTGGAAGAACAGACTGAGGGTGAGGTAGCCTGATACACACTGCCCAGGATGAGTCTAAGCACACCTGTCTCATGGTGCTGGCTCATCTAGTGCTTGTGTTCATGACTAGCTAAGATCTAATGTTATCTGGTTAGTTAATAATAGGGTTTTGCCAGAACCCAATTTTTCTTACTCCAAATCCCATGTATTGTCCACTACTTCATTTAAGTTTTAATCAGGAAAACCACAGAGTTGTAATATAATTTAAGCTTGGAAGATAGCAAGTCTTCAATTAGTGCTTGAATAAAATTATCTTAGGCTCTATTAGCATGTCTTATAGAGTTAAGAAGCATCTGAAGGGCTTTGGAGGAAAAAGCAATTTCAAAAATTATTGATTAAATCATATTTTTAAAGGGAGCTCCTGTGTCATCAGGGATTTAAAATATCAGGCAAATAATCTGACCTGCCTAAACCAATGGCACTTAATTAAAGTAAGTTGTGCCTATCAGCATTATTTTCCTTAATTGTTATGACTGTTTCTGTATGAGCACAACTGGCCAAATCTGGATATCACAGCTTTCTCCCATAATATATAATTCCCCAGAGTATTACATTTAGAACCTCAAGGGTATAGGAATTGTGTTTGAGGGCCTTGATATGTTCTGGGAAGAGAAGGGAGGATGGACTAAGGTTGAACATGAACTTCCAGTTCCTCTCCAAAACAATGGAAAATAAAATAAACACCATATAAATTTTATAATTACCATAATAAAACATAAATATATAACTAAAGATAGAAATATATCAACTAAAGAGAGTATCAATTATAGTTATATGACTTCTGGAAGGTTGTGAATAGAAAAATTAACTTCCATTTACAGTCTCTACCAACACGATTTGTCTGTTTATGAACAGCTAAGTATTCACAAATTTAGGGATAATACATCTTCCTTGATTACTATCATAGTCTCTGGATCAGACTGCTCTGGTTTGAATCCCAGATGCACTATTTGCTACCTACATAACCTTAGGCAATTATCTGATTTTTCTAAGTTTCAGTTTTACCCCTTGTCATATGGAGATTCACAAATACTAACTCTTAGATTATTGTGAGGATTTAGCATAAGTTAACCCTATAAAGGATCTAGCTTAGTGCTGAGATAGGATAAGTGACCTTGCATTAGATAATATTGTTACTATTAATAAATTTATCTTCCTAAAATTTGTTTTGTTTTGGGTATCTGGATGACCAACTGGATAAAAGAAAGAATAAAATGACGTAGTATATATACATTATGACCAAGCAAATGTCTGAGACCATGTTGCATTGTGGAAATGACACACTGTAGAGCCCTCTCTTCATTAGAAGTTGATGAGAGAGCATAGTAATTATAGTCTCATCATAGTGATAATACTTTGATAAGTAACAGTGTTTAACAATTTACATAGGGATGTCTTATATCAATGTAGGATAGGTTCTTCGAGAGAAGTGACAGTGTCTGTGTTCACTACTGTATCCTCATAGAGTAGGCACTCAGTAAGTGTTCTCAATAAATTACTGAATTAACACTTGAAAACTCTCTCAACGAAGGGATGCCAAGTTTGATCAGGATTTACTTCTTTGCAACACCAACCTAGTGACCAATTATTAGTGTTACATTTGTCTTAAGAGATCAGGTTGCCATGGTAAAAATAATATGAACCAGAGTGGTTTAGACAACAGGAATGTCTTCCTTACAGTTCTGTAGGCTGGGAAGTCCAGAATTAAGGTGCTAGCTGATTTGTTTCCCTGGAGAGGGCTGCCCTCCTGGCTTGCAGGTGGCAGTTTTCTTGCCGTGTCCTCACAGGACAGAGAGAGAGAGGAAGCAAAGGTCTCTGGTGTCTCTTCTTACAATGGCACTAGTCTCACCATGAGGGCTACACCCTCATGACCTCATCTAAACCCCATTACCTCCCTAAACCCCTATCTCCAGGTATCCCAACAAAATACTACAAATCGAGTGACTTAAACAACAGAAATCTATTTTTTCGCAGTCCGAGAGGTTGGAAGTCCAAGGTCAAGGTGCCAGCAAGGTTAGTTTCTCCTGGGGCCTCTCTCCTTGGTTTGAGGATGTGCCTTTTAGTTGCGTCCTCATAAGGCCCTTCCTCTGTGCATGTGAATCCCTGGTGTCTCTGTCTCTTCTTATACGAACACCAGTCATGCTGGATTAGGGCCACTCTGACAGCCTCATTGAAACTCAGTGACCTCTTCAAACACCTCATCTCTAAACAGGACTACACAATGAGGGTAGGAAGTTTAATATCTGACCTTGGGGGGGATGTGATTCAGCCCATAACAGATGTAATTTCAACTTCTCCTACTCCCCTACCCACAAATAATATAAAGCCAGTACCCACCCTTAAATTACACATACATACCATTTTTACGGTTTCCATGATATTTATATAAAATTTCCTAATTTGAGGAAAATATTTTATTTCTATGCTATTCCTTTCACCTTATATGCATTGATGAAAAACTACTTTGGATTATCTTAATGATTATCTCTAGTAGTCATTTCATACCACACAAATGTATTGAGTTCTTAAAATATTCAAAGTACTATTCTAGGTGCTGAGACTATGGCAATAAACAAAAAAGATGAATAAGACTTTCTAAAATTTTAAAATGTGTATTGCATTGGTTATTTAAAAATCCTCACTTTCAATTCATTATTCCAATTAATATGATATTGACATTAGAAAATTATTTAATTTCCTTAAGTCTTTGTTTCTTCTCAGTTACAAATGGTATTATCATTTGCTGAATGTTAAGGTTGGGATGATATGAAGATGAAATGAAATTAAATGATGTATCTAAGATTGCGATGATGAACGCAGATCTGTAGCCCAACTAAGACATTACATTATTTTCATTAGTCCAGAGTCAGAAATAATTTTTAAAAAACAAGATTTCAGCAAGGTCACATAGCCCCTGAAATTGCGCTTTCCCTGGAGACATTTGTCTTTTCCTTGGGCTTTAAGAACCACATGTCTCAGGTACAGAAATCAAAATCTGATACCCAAGAAATACAGAAGAGAAGTTGTAAGAGCCCATCTGAATCTACGGCCCTATAAAGAACTAGAGGGAGTTGGAATCACAACACTATCTTGAACTTGACCTTAGAGGAGAAAAAAAGAAAAACAATCTCTAGAAATTGCTAGCCACAAGACTTCTTTTTTATTTGTTTGGGGATAGAATTGAGTCTAATTTTATCGTCCTAAAAATAACAAACCAAAGTATTAAAGTGGTCCCCAGATAGTAGGTATCTGACACAGGCAAACCTTCCTCTCTAGAGGAACACTTCCTATGGCCAGTTCTCAAATGATTCCCACAGATAAAGTTCCAAATAACATGAATACACTATCAAAAAATCACAAACAACTAGGGCAACAAGCCATAGTAAGGAAGCAACAGGATTAAAAAAAAGGTGATAGAATCAGATCAACTAAGACAGAAAATTTGAAATGCTCCAGAATACAAAATAGGCATTTTAATATGCTTCAATAAACTTAAGAGGGCAGCAAAAATTATCCTTAGGGGAAAAAAAACATAAACTGTCAAAAACAACAAGGCCAATTTGATACAGAAAATAAATTTTATGAGATAAAACTTATTAGATAAAATTGTTAATCAATGCAAGAGTTAATTAGCTGATAAGGCAATTATTGGGTCTGAAGATAGATTAGTAGAGATTATACAATAGAAAGAAAAAAATATGAAATATAATAGGCAGAGAATAGGAGAGGATATAATTGGAGTTATATGAGGAGAGACAAGAGACAATGAAAAAGGCAATATCTGAAGATGAATTGGAAGAATATTTTCTGGAATTAATTATAAAAATCTAAGAATTAGGAATTTGAAACATGATGAAAAGTTACTCAAAATATACAAATCAGACTAAATACTAAACACAAATAACAAAAATAATTCCTGTGAAACAGCTAAATGGAAGAAAAAGTTACCATTAAAATAACAACCTGGTTCTCAAAATTAACTATGACAACTAAATTTCACAAATATGTTCAATAAAAGTTACATGTGTACACTATGAAATTATTTTAAAATAGTAATAAAGAAAACTTACCTAACTAGCAATGAGCACTATCTGGGTAATGGGCACACTTAGAACCCTGACTAAAGCATTATAAAAGTAAACCATTAACCAAAAATATATGTACCCCCATAATATTTTGAAATTAAAAAATAAATAAAATAAAAATTAAGAAAGAAAAATAGCAATAAAATAAGGTCAAATTCAGGTAAACAGAAATATTATTTTTCTGATGGATCCTCACTCAAAAACATTCTGAAAGGATATATCCAAAAACTAAATTATAAAAGAAAGATCTAAAGTATTAGCATATGATATCTAAACAATGATTTATATAAAAGTATATAATTTATGGATTTAAAGTATATCTTTAATACCAAAGTAATGGGCAACAATAGTTTATATGTCCAGAGGAAAAGGAATGATAATTTTTAAACAACTTAAAACATACAGAAGAAAGTATGTATTGATTAATTTTTAATTTTATTAATTGAAATATGTATGCATTTTTTCAAGGAAAAATGCTGAATGAATAATGATAAAACATAAAACTCCCAAACAGCAGAAGGGTAAAATGGAATATTTTTCACAGTGGCAAATCTGAATGCAAGGAAGAAAGAGAAATACAAAATTAAGAATTAGGGGAAAAACACAAACTAAAATGATACAAAAAATGCCAAATATATCTGTAATCACAGTAAATACAACTATAACAAAATAGGCAATTTCACTTCAAGTAATGAGAAATAACTTGTAGCAAATCAAAGTTGTGCCAAGAAGATAAGAAATAATACCAAAATGCACAGAAACTTGTTTGAAAGCAACAAATAACTACCAAGGCAGACAGGACTTGAGCCAAGAGAGCAGAAAGCATTGAGTAATAAGAGTAATGACTCAGCCCAATACCTAGACTGCTTTGTCACTCTGGACATTTGAAACTTCAGAGCAGCCCAGAGGGTCAATTAAGATTATAAGCAAGTGATCAATTAGAGGCTGACAGCCTAGACAGAACTGTGAGGAATTCCATGATACTGGGAGATAAAAATTGGACACAGATCTATCAGAGGAGGACAGTCCCGATAAACACCCTAGGATTCAGTTGGAATCTCTGAAAGAATGTGATCTAGAAGTAAGAGGAGGTATGCCAAGTGTTACACAGACAAAAACCCAACCTCCAAAGAGTTTGATCCCTGACTGCATTCATATGATCTGCACTTAATTTTTCTACTGTAAACTAAAAAAAAAAATGCTTTCTGGAAGAAGATATGCAGAGTATAGTTTATTTATGGAAAATATAGAAGATTATATAAAAAATTATGTGATATACTAAGAGGCAAGAGAAAGAGAAAAATTCCAAATGGTCTAGTGATTAAAGGTATCAGAGACTTA
>VSMD01008330.1:0-38095 GCA_008750895.1 Mirza zaza | reverse complement strand
GCCTGTAATCCCAGCTCTCTGGGAGGCCGAGGTGGGCGGATCATTTGAGCTCAGGAGTTCGAGACCAGCCTGAGCAAGAGCGAGACCCCATCTCTACTATAAATAGAAAGAAATTAATTGGCCAACTAAAATATATATAGAAAAAAATTAGCCGGGCATGGTGGCGCATGCCTGTAGTCCCAGCTACTTGGGAGGCTGAGGCAGCAGGATCGCTTGAGCCCAGGAGTTTGAGGTTGCTGTGAGCTAGGCTGACACCACGGCACTCACTCTAGCCTGGGCAATAAAGCGAGACTCTGTCTCAAAAAAAAAAAAAAAAAAAAAAAAGATTGCTACCTAAGGTGGGCATTTCAGAAGCCCTCTGTATAAACGCCCTGTATAAGAATTAGACTTGGTAGCGACCACTACAGGCCCATGTCTTCAAAGTAGATCAAACACTCTTCAGCTGGATAAATGGAAATATCAAAGCATAACTTGCCTCAGCTGGTCTTAAAGACAATGCCAAAGCAGGCTTACAAATGAGGAAAGTATTCTCAAAAATGCCCTGTTTAATATTATATTGATAGTAATATACCCAGCAAGTATTATTTACTTGGCTTTCCAATAGGGCGTTGGGCTTACTTTTGTTTTCTGAATCAGTTTTATTGACTCTCACTGCCCTTTGGGAAGGAGAGTTTTCATCGACTTAGCACAATTTCCCAATTAAACGTTGAGATGCAAAAGTTTCCACTTTGGTTCTCTGCTCATCCCCCTCAGCCTCATAAAGGGCTTTAAAAGAAGAGCTCTTGAGAATGCATAGATGTGCTATATTATTTTATGGTTCCTAAAATTAGTTTATAGTGATTTACCTTCATATCAGGCACAGTGATTTTCTCTATAATCTACATAAATACCTGCAAAAATAACGTGGGTACATTTTAAATGTAAGCTTTAAAAAGTTGGAAGACTGTGTTCTACACGGTAGCCATTTCCAAGCTTTTTATAATGTTAGCTTGGTGCAAAAGTAATTGCGGTTCTGGACTATGAATTTTAAATCATTATAACTAGGCTCAAACATATCTTTATTAATCAAAACAGGAACCATTACAATCAACACATTTTTGTCAATGAGAAATAAATTGTTTATTTCTGTAGCATAAAAATCTGTGCTTTGAAAGAATGTATTTCAATATCAAATGTCAAATTTCAACAACGCTAAAATCACAATTACTTTTGTACTAACCTAATATTTAGTCATCCATCTAGTCCTTTTATTTGTAATCCACTTAAAAAAAATAAATTTTTAAAAAATTTATTGAGGTATAATTTACATACAAAATCCACTCATTTGAAGTGAAGAGTTCAGTATGTTTTAGCAACATATAAAGCTATATGACAATCATCTGAATAAAGATGTAAAACATTTCCATCATCTCCAAAGTTTCTTTTTGCCCCTTTGCAGTCAATTCTCCTATCTCTCCACATCTACACTCATATTTGTTCTCTTGGGACTTTTTGATAAAAGCCATTTTCACTGAAAATAAGTGCTATCTCATTGTCGTTTTGATTTGCATTTCCCTGGTGATTAGAGATGTTGAGCATTTTTTTCATGTTTTTTGGCCATTAGTCTATTTTCTTTTGAAAAGTTTCTGCTCATGTCTTTTGTCCACTTTTAATGGAGTTGTTTGATTTTTCCTTGCTGATTTGATTGAGTTCTTTATAGATTCTAGTTATCAGCCCTTTATTGGATGTGTAGCATGCAAATATTTTCTCCCATTCTGTAGGTTGTCTATTTGCTCTAGCGATTGTTTTCTTGGCAGTGCAGAAGCTTTTTAACAGACATAGACCAATGGATCAGAACAGAGAACCCAGATATAAAACCATCCTCATATTGCCATCTGATCTTTGACAAAGCAGACAAAAACATACACTGGGGAAAATAATCCCTATTCAGTAAATGGTGATGAGAAAATTGGATAGCCACAAGACTGAAACAGGATCTACACCTCTCACCTCTCACAAAAATCAACTCACCATGGATAGCATATTTAAACCTAAAGCATAAAATCATAAGAATTCTAGAAGAATTTTTTTACTTTTGACTACCCAGTTACTTATAATTTATCGGAAAACCTTATTTCCATTGGCTTCTGATTAGTCAATATATTAATAGAATAGTTATTTAAACCAATCGTTTTTTACTTATAAACACATTCAGATGTAATTTCCATTGCTTTTATAAAGCCCAATTAGGTTATTCTTCATTGCCTATAATAGCTTTCTTAAAAGGTAGCCTGAAAAACTCCCACCAAATTGTCTTTGTTCTGATTCTTTTAAATTATAGAAATTTAAAAATAAAAGTGATGAATTTTTTTAAGTCCTGCCACAACTGTTATCAAACTTTAAAAGATTATGCTGGTCAAAAGGACAAACAATTAGTATCTTAACCAAGATGCAAACATATATAAACTTGTTTATATCATTCTTAGAATTTCTGCTAGAAGCCTAAAGCTCATTCTTGACTTAGGACCATCATTCACCCTTTTTCTAAGGGCTCCTGCTTACTGTGTTATGAAAGAAAGGTGTAGAATTGACTTTGTATGAACTTGGTTGTGAAATATCAGTTGTTTTCATCTTAGAAGTCTTAAATAGAGTCATGGAAGGTAAAAATTAAGCAAGACCATAAATACCATCTTGTCTAGTCCGCTTTGTCTTCTCCACTCACCATTCTGTAAATGAGGGCACTAGGACCCCTCTTAGATCAAAGTTTCCTTTATGCTCTTTCTTTCCATTGTAGTTAATTTAATATGAAAAACTGAAATAAGTTGGATATAACAGAAAAATGAATGATAAAAATTACAATCATTTTAGATGATCCTTTCTCTTGCTTCTCTCCTGTGTGCTGATAATCAAGAATTAATATTTTGGGCTTATATCAGCTAGACTTTAGGGGTACCATTGTACCATTGTATTTTTTCTATGCTATGTGTTTTGGCAATCTGGGGACCCACTCTAATATTTGGCTGATAAAAGAAACTCTTGTTAAGATTCTGACACTGTACTGCTTGGCCATTTGTACCTTCACTTACTTTCTTTTCTTTATTTCCTCTTCTTCCCCTTTCTCATTTTCTTCCTTCTCTGTGTGTCTCTTATCCATGCCACAGACCTCTGTGGATATCGCTTAATCCTTCCTATAGTATCTAGTGCTCAAGATGTTTTAGGCTCTTGCATCAAATGAATATTAGCCAACCCTACACTGTAACATTGTAATTTTTCTAAAAAACTGTTACCTTAGGTAATAATAACAGCTAATACTTACATAGTGTCTACTATTTACCAGTTACTGTTACAAATACTTTACATAAATTAATTCATTTAATTCTTAAATAATTCTTTGAGGTAGATCCATTATTTTCTCTATCATTTCAATGTCTTGATTTTATTTTAAAAGGAATAAACATACCATTTTAAACAGAAGGAAATAGAGGATTATCTGGCTTCTTAGAATTTTCAGGTAACTGAGATATATTTAATCCATAGCTCCAGAGTTCAGCCGAAAATGCATATTAAGTATTGATACAAGAAAAAGGCTTTTTTGTGCCTTTCAAGAAATTCAAGTTTTAAAACATCATCAAAAAAACAGACAACCATGTCCTCTACCATTCCCGTAAAGAGCAACAATTTGCCTAATTGATGGTGGTGCTGTGTTAAAAAATAAAACTTTTAATATTTTATATCACCAAGATCTTCTTTACCAGGGCCGTTTTAATAGTAAATCATTGTTAGAGGAATGAGTCATTTGAGAAATATCACTTGGGAATTTGATGAGGGAAAAAGCACATAGGTATTTTTCTATATTGATTCAAGTGATGGTCCCAGAACTTTCTTGTCATATTAAAAAAACAAAAAAAAACGTTTTTTTTTTGGTTTTTTTTTTTGCATTTCTCACATACATAATAATACATATTCATTGTAGGTAATACATAGAATCAGAAAGACAACAGGCAGGACAGCAGGAGGGAGGAAAAGGAGTTTAAAAAAAAGAAGAAAAAAAACAGGGAAGAAAGAAAAAAGAAGGAAAGAAAGAAAAAAATTACCCAACGTCCCATCAGTCATTGACAATCACCATTGACATCCTAGAATACATCTTTTAATTATTTTATATGTGTGTGTAGATATGTATTTTTTAATAAAAGTAATGTGTCATACTCTTTTCTAACTTTTTTTATTGTATAATATATGACTTTATTGTATAGAGAGATATACCAGAGCTAATTAAACATGTCACTTATTATTAGACATTTAGATTGTTTCTAAGTTTTCCTTATATCTTTAGCATATTCATAATATTTTTTAGAATTAAATCCTACAGAAAGAAATGAGTCAACAGATAAGTAAAATGCTTAAGCTTTTGATATTATTGTAAAGTTGTCACCTAAGAAGTTCACACAATTCATGTTCCCACCAGCAGAGTCCAAAACTACCAGTAAATACTGTTATTTACTGTTATTTTGTCATTCCTTATATTACCAATAAGAAAAAGAAACATATTTTTCCCCAAATGTTTTACGGGCTGATTATCAATTATATGATTTCTTGGTTAAAAGCAGCTCTCCTTTCTTATAGCTTTAAACTAGATTATTGTAAAACTGAATTCTCAGTTGAACAAGGCACAGATGATTGCCAGATATTGCTAACCATAAGATGCCATCTCATTTTAAAGTCTCTAGGCGCATGGGGTCTGAGCCTGAGTTCATACGATGCTTGAGGTTGGCACTGACGGACGCCGTCAAAGACATTGTACAGCAGATAGTATCTGTGATGAGCTCTGGGAGAACCTGGGAGTCAAACCTAAACAAGCACAGTGTTCCTGATTGTTTGCTTGAGAGCATTCCAAAAGAATGGAATTATATTCCAAAAGAAAGCAAAAGGAAAGAATCAAGCAAAGGTAAGTATACTTATTTTTCTTTAGGAAAATACCCCAGAGGAAACATTTTTTTCTAGGCTATACCATCAAGTAAAATCCTAAAAACTATAAGATTGATGAACTATATTCATCTTCCTTCCACCAAGTATATTTTAGGACCCTTAATATTTTTTACTATGAGCCACATGATCAAGGAAACTAAAAATGAAAATTACTCAAATGGTCATCTTTATGTAACTACCAGTTTAGAATTTTCTGTGGTATTCTGTGTTCATGTTAGTATTCACAGATTAGTCACATGATTTTGACTAATTTCCTTTAAACCTATCAAGTAATCTAAAATTCATACTCTCGAGAAGATTGCTCTGATATTCTGTTTAATTATTCTTTAAGTTTTCCTCCTGCAACCACCAATTATTACTTCCTTTTCTCTTGTTAAAACACCTACTTGTGTAGCTTTTAAGTCAAAAATAGCACCCAGTTTGGTAACTACATGTATTTTTCTGACAGGATATTTTTTCCTCAATGCCTAGGGTTGTGAATTGAGTGCATTGTTCCTATTCAGGGCAATGTATCTACTAAGTGTATTTAAGAACCATCAGTTACCTACATTATTCATTTATTTTATTAATCAAGTCCTCTCTTCTTAGTTTCTTCCTACCTGGATGTTTTCACTTTTCCTTTGAATGTATATTACCTATCTATATTCATAAATCTTCTTTTGGTTTTTTAAAATAAGACTTTCCCTTTCATATTCATCCTTACAGAAGAATATTTTTTCACTAACTCTAAGGAAACTTTCAACACTAAAGTACTCCAGCTGAACTCACTAAAGTCAATGAAGAGACTAGCCTTTCATTCTTCTCCGAGGAGATCCTAAATAATGTGGCTTTTATCCAGCGACCTTATATTACAAACTCAAATCAATTATCTATCTGTGACCTTTCATAGTAATGCTTTAATTCTGTCCAAGCCCTATTAAACTCCCTTTGAATCTAGTAAAGCCATTTAATTGAAATTGGAAAATGTCACCTTTTCATTACTTAAGTTCTTCCTTGTCTAAGAGTTGTTGCCATCTCTCCTTTGTTCTAGCTTTTGGATATTTCATATATTTTGAGAAATTCAGGAGGCATGGTCTATAGTTAACATATCATGCCATGTACCAGTAATACTGTGTTACTTGTAGCTTTCATGTCATTCTATTCATAAGTGGTTTTGCTTTCTACAAGCATTTTGGAATTCCTCCATACCATTTCAAAGGGCCACTGGTTCCAGAGAATGCATACTGTACAGATACCTTTTTAAGGTTTTCCTTACTAAATAATATTTTTCATAAAATTCACACTAAGAGAAGTATAACATACAGCCAGCCGTGAAGTGGTGTCAGGTCACCTGAATATATTTTTTAAAAAGACCTTTAACATATTCTTGTAAATCAACAAATCAACTACAGTTTAAATGTAATACTGGGAATACAATGAAAAGGAAACAATGACAAAGTGAAAGGTTCACACTAATTCCTATTCTTAATATGTAATCTTTCTCAATCATATTATATGATAAAACAATGAAGACCTGATCAGATTTAGTTAAACAAAAATGGGTGAAAAAAACATTTGAAATATGGCTTCCCATTCATTTTGTTAAGTGTGAATCCCTCCTAAGTGAGTATTAAGCCTTGAGATATTAGCTAAAAATAATTTAAAGTCATCTTGATTAGCAAAAGATATCAAAATGAATCATCCAAAACATGAAGACAAACCTCTATAATTTTTCCAACAATGTTTTAAGTCAAGTGATACATAATCATGTTCTTTGAAAAATTTGTCTAACCAATGATAAATGTTTAAAGGCCTTTTTTAAAAGGAAAATTCCAATTTATTAAAAACAGTCACTACCTCAGGGAATATTTGTCCTTTCTGACATAGTAAAAATGACAGAACATGGAAGACACTATGGCATCAAACTAAAATGCATTTCTTTATTTCTTTGTCAGCAAATACATAAAAACATTGCAGATTTAAAGAAATAAATATTAGAATAAATTATACAGTACAGAAGAGTCACCCTACAGTTGCATAAAAGTTCAGATGGTGCTGACATAGCTCACTCAGATTTTAGGTATTTGCTCCATTATATTACAAAGAGCAAATACACAAAGAATTAGTTATTTTATATTGGTTTGTTTCTTTGACAACAATTAAATGAAAGATATATGTGAGAAGATATTTTCTCAACAGTGAAGTGCTTGTTTAATGAATAGACTGCTTTATGGAAAAACTGTTGGAATAATTGTTTTAATGGAAACAATGGATTCTGGAGAGAGGAAACAGAGGTAGCACTGTAAGGAAACTGTATCCATGTTGTTGTTCACATGCAGATTGTTGAGAAAGAAATTGATGGCAGAAATACACAAAGTACTTTCAGAACTCATTAATATAGTTAACTTTATAAAAACAAAGATATTACTTTTTTTATAAACCAGTATCACCTATAAAAATGTTGTATCTGTACACTTAAGAACTTAGAAATAGAATTTTCTAATATGATTTAAACTATTCCAAATGAATGTAAAATATTCCAAACAATATTCAGTTATTCTTGGACCCTTTTCTTAAAAATATGAAAATAAAATATTTTTGAATTTGTTTACACAAACAACTAATTGATATCATGGATGATGGATATTTATTAGTAAAATTTCAACAACAGTCTTTGCCTATTTGGCAGTTAAGACTGAAAAATAAATGCTGTGATTTTGTAAGCACAGCTGACGATATGCTTGTTCCATGTGGATCTATGTGTGTTTGTATAGTGGTTCTTTCACCTGTGACAGCCATTAAAATCTGGAATTGAAACAAACTGAACTTAGAACCTGACCTTTGTATTGTGAAGGGTTAAGCCCATTTATTATATTTTTAAAATATCAAAGCATATTAAGTCACAGGATCCTCATTCAACAAATTGTTATTCCTATTTTGTACCATTAATAAAATTTTTAAAATTAATTTTAAGATGTTATCTTTTTACGTCATTTACTGTAAATTTCCTTTTTACATTTTACAAACCACAAATGTTATTACAGTAGTGCATCTATAGAAAGGAAGACATGATAAATACATAAATGTACATATCATATTGCATTCATCCTAAGACATAATTTTTTTTCACACTTCGGCTCTGAAACTGGGATGGCTCTTACATTATTAGTACATAAATATAGCTTAGAAGTCATTGTATTTAAACAAAGACAGAAAAATTAGTGTATGGCAGTCTTAAAAGATCCTTCCCTGGTGTATTGTTAACATCATCATAGATTCAGAGCCCTTGTGATTAGGAGAATGGATTTATTAATTTGTCATCAGCCTAAAGGTTCTGATTGGAATTTGCCTTAAGCTTTAATGAAGTAGTTAGCGATTTGAGTACCTGGAGTCCTCAGAGTTTATAAAATATCAATAGAGTGCAGGTGTGAAGGAGAAAATTGGTAATCTTTACCTAATATCTACTTACATTGTCAAATATTTGCTTAGTATCTGCGGTTAAACCCTCTTTAGGATAGAGAGAATATAAGACATAATCTTTTAAGTCAAATACCTGACAGGAGGGAGTATGATTCACAAACTCATAAAGAGTAATAAGACATTTAAAATAATTTAAGAACACAAAGAATAGAGGTCACAAGGGAGTTTCTTAATTTGCTTTATCTATATTTTAAGTCTCAACTAAGCATATTTATTTGAATAAAAAGAAAACATTTATCAAGGAACTATTTTCTACCAGATACTGAACTTGGTACCTTCACATTTATTATCTTATTTAATACAAGAGTCTTATGAGATTTCAAATATGTGTTGGACTCAATTTTTACAAACATATAAAGACTGCCCCAGTTAATTTTTAAATTTGATTCTTACACTGTCATGAATATCAAAGGAATCTGCTAGATTAGACATACATTTTCCAAGAGCTTTGTACTTTTTTGGAGCAGAGTCTCTTCTTTAAATGTTACAGATTATCTTGGATAAATTTTCACATTGTTTTGTTATTATTTTTGTTCAGTAAAAACAATGAAGAATATTTTACTCAAGCTATCTTCTTCTGGCTTCTCATTCAGTTTCAATATTCAAATTTAATTATGTATATAGTGGATTAAAACACTGGCTTTATGGGATACTAAAGGAACTAAGAGATTTTTTTTCCATGCTTTTGAGCTTTTAGTCTAGCTGTAAAGACAACTCATGAAGATACAGATAATACAAATGATAATAGGTGATACTAAAAAAGATGACACAAAATTGCCTATTGTGGACCTAACTACCAAAACAGTCAGATAGATAACATATTCAAATAAATTCATAAGAGGGGAGAGGACTTTAACTCACAGTTGAAGAATATGGGTGAACCATGACAAGGGGGGCCATTCCATTGAGAGTAATGAGATATTCAGAAGCCTAAAAGCAAAGAGGATAAAGCATGTCGAAGGTCTTAAAGAAAAGGTTTATAGAAATAGGCTGACGCTGGACTAGGGAGTGTTTTGCTAACAAGGCTCAGGAGACTGATTTCATAACAGTGGAAAGTAACTAAAATAATTGTAGCAGAAAAGTTGGATAGTAAAATTCACAGTATATGAATCTGGTTGTACAGTATAGGGGAGGGGCTAGACATAGCCTGGAGCAGGGAGATGAGTTAGGGGAACACTTGGATAGTCCAGGTACCATTTGTAAGGAAGGGCTTGAACAAAGGCAGGAACCCAGGTTGGTCGCAACAAAGAGAAACTGTATGTCAGAGATGAGGGGGTAGGAAGATTTATCAATGCTGATCACTGGGCGGGTGTGAAGGATCAATAGGAACATTTAAAAGAAAGGGAGGAAGAAAAACAGGAAGGGAGGGAGGGAGAGAGGAAGAAAGGAGGGCCAAGCCATTTTGGAAGACAGTGAATTTGGTTTTAGTTATATCGAGTTCATGGTGACAAGGACAGAGAAGTGGAATGCCCAACAGGGAGCTGGAGTTGTAGGATTGCAACCAAGATTTAAGATTCTTGAACCACTTGAGTGGTTCTCAGCCAGAGATAATTTTATTCCCAGAGACATTTGGCAATGCCTGACATTTTTGGTTGTTACAACTGAGGAGAATGCTATTGGCATTTAATGAGTTGAGGCCAGAGATGCTGCTAAGCATCCTACAGTGCACAGGACAGCTCCTCATAACAAAGAATTTTCAAGCCCCAAGGCTAATAGTGCTGAAGTTGAGAAACCCTGATGTAGAGAAGGAAAATCAACACATTTTTCAGAGAAAATAGCACCAAGGAAGAACATGTAGAATCATCAGCCTAAAAGCCAAGGACTTCTTAGCAAATGCCCACTTTTAAGAGGTGTTGGTAGAAAGTGGAATTAGCATGGGATGTAAAGGAACTAAGAGTAGTAATAGAGGTAAACATGGAACAATTTATTGACTCCTTTACTGAACAAGTATTGAACTATTACGTATGAAGTACTAAGTGTGGGGGATACAGAAATGCCCTCGTGGAGCTTATATATTCTAGGGGAGGGTGACAGATAATGAACAGATAAAGGAGCTAATCAGTAGGTGATGGGAAGTGCTATAACAAAGGCAGCAAAATGGGGATCCCCTGACAGGGACTTGGGGCTGTGATGCGAAGGCCGTGAAGGGACTGCTGTCGATGGGATGGTGAGGCGAGGCTCTCTGAGGAAGTGACCCTTAGGCTAAGAACTAGAAGAAAAGTCGCCAGTCCCAGGAAGAGCTGGGATGATTCTGTCATGGATTCCAAGGGAGGGGATGAAGGCTTAAGGGGGAATCAGGAGGATCAAAGGCCACTAAGAAGGCCACAGGCCCTGCAAGGGTGCCTGTGCATTTGTCAACTAAGAGGACATCTGGATCCTTCAGAGCTGCCATCTTAAAAGATAAAAACATAAATTACAATTCCAAATTTTCTAATCTTCATTTACGGGAGGGGAAAAAAACACAACCCGGATTCGTGATTTAGGGAATTTTAGAATAGTGCTGCAGGAGACCCGGCAGAGTTCTCTTGGAACATGTCAAGCACTTACTCTTCACAACAATTTTCTCCACAAAAATTAGACATCCCCACACAACACAAAACTATGCAGTGATGGAACGCAAATGCTAATATTAATCATACCTTTTCTTTCTTTTCTTCCCCAGGCTTCACAAGGCTTGCTGCTCAGGCATTATCTATTGTAATCAGCAAGTTACCTACGGTGATTGCATGTTTGCCTCCTCCAATTAAATACTTCTTTTTTCTGTCTGAGAGAAAAATGTCAAAAAACTTTGTTGAATTGAAGAAAGCTGGCCTGCTTGTCTGGAACTTGATTGTAATTATATGTCAGATATTTGAGGATGGAAACACTGTGGAACTTTTAACAGGTGCCTCCCTTGACAGATGGAGTAAAGAAAAACTGGGTTTAATGTGTGTGTGTTTGGAAGGCGTCATGGGAGTCCAGGCGAGGAGCCCTAGTCAAGTGATCCAAAAGGTCTTGCAAAGCATCCAGCAGCAAAAGCCCAACTGGATTGAAGGCCAATTGCTGAAAGCAAGGAAACTGAGCACTGAATGGTAAAGCAATGTTTTACTTTCCCTGCACTCCATCAAATACTTTCACAATAACAAAATCACCAATAAACAACAACGAAATATTGTCAGATGGGCAGCAGGAGTATTTTGCTAAATTCGTGGGAACTTTGATGAATATAGAAAAAGATAAGTATCCCATTAAAAATTGGGCATTCCTTCTCTTAAAATTTGAACCCCATTGATACACTGGAACATTATACTGTACTTGTTTAGTCACCATCTTAAGGTTTCTGATTAAAAGGGTGGTAGTTAAACCCAGGAGAATTTAGTTTCACTCCTTTTCAGTGTGCAAACAGGTATCTAGTGGATAGCCTGAAGCGTTTTGTAAATGGATTGGGCATGGAGATTAAATTAAGAAGGAATTAATGGATATAAAAGGCTTTTTATTGCTTTCTGTGTACCTGATTGTCAAAAAGGTACACATTTTTCATCTGGTAATGTAAGAATCCCAGAGGGCAACAGGGGCATATCACACTTCAGCTATAAACACACCCAGCTGTTTCGGTATGAAAATGTCAGCCTTCTCATAGGTTTGTCACCAAGAGCTAAGTGATTTGTGGTACTGCAAAGATTTTTAAGGGTCCCTGATGAATTTAAATATGTACATAGAGTCTTCCTGTCTTAAAATGAGTCTTCAGGTATAGAATTGCATGATACTGATAAAGGAATTCTGTCTCAGATGGTCTATAGATCACCAAGTCAGTATTTTTTAAAAACACCCACGCACCCTTTTCCCCATTCTTTTAACATATATCATGCTGCTAGTAGATACTATTATAGTACGACTTTCTGCCTGAAATGACTAAAAGTCTCTTGAAACATGGTAACTCTTACTAGTGATAAAGAGGTCAGGCTTTGGAATCAGAAGGACAAGGACAAATTCATTGTAATTGGGTCATCTTGTGAAAATTATTGAATCTTTCAAAGCCTCAGTTGCAGTGATGATATGAAGCTGATAGAATTGTTTTGAAAAATTAAATATTAATAACATTTATAAAGTTCTTAGCATCCAGCTTGGAACTATTAATAGTAAGCATCTGTTATTTATAAACTCTATTCACTGGTTAGTATTATGGTAACTAAGAGTCTTTACTTGTCTATGTTGATCTATAAGATTATATATCTATAAGATTTTATATTAATCCAGATGGGGAAAAGTAAGTGATCATAATTTTCACCATCTTGTCATACTGACTTCTAGAAATTTACTTCTGGAGTATTCCATGAGTGGGAATAACAATAGCAGTCAGGCAAATGATTACTAACGTTGACAGTAACCTTCTTTATATTTGCATTCAATGCCAATTTACGGGCTTTAATCCAATGACTAAAAAGATTAAGGCCAGATGCTGTCATCCATAGCAGATATTATAAAGGGAAGAGAAAACTAGGAGTAAAAATAAGAGATCTGATTATAGTAACAAAGTTAAATTTATGATACTGTTGATTTAGGAGTCCCTCTATCAAATATGATCCATTTAAAGCAATGGGTACTATACCTAGGGCTACATACAGGGATCCATAAGTTAAGTTCTTTTTCTTAAAAGCTGATTTTAATTTAAGTTTTATAAACAGTACCAATGCATTTGGTATCTCCCGTAGTGGGAGTTGTCCAGCTAATATCTGGCTGGTCACCAATGAACCAAAAGATTACTTAGCTATCTCTTCAACATGCATCAAAAATGAAGAGTTGCTAATTTTAAAAATGTGTTATAGCCCTTGAAGATTCTGAATAATTATGTAATTAGTACGAGGCTATGCCTTTCTCAATTTTTTCAAATGATATCCACATACAGAAATGCAAATTTAAAGTTATTTATTTGAAAAGGAGTTAAATTTGACTTAACTCACTTTAAGTAACAATCTCTTATGGAGTTTGGGTGCCATAGGAATGTTTCTTTTAGACTTTGATTTCAAATTGATTATCTGATATAGAAGTGAACTTCCACCTCTAAGTATTTCTTACAAATCAATGATCATTTAGCTCATAGATCTACACTATAAGGAAACATGTATTTCAAACCATGGTGTCTATATTAGGTAGAGGGTTACCTTGGCTCTACCATATTTTTAAAAAAGTGAATAAATATATTTATAGTTATTCAAGCATTTAAATTAAAATATTAATAGTTCTTCTGTTAAGATAAATTAAATCTTAATTCTTCATAAAGATTATCTGGGAACTACACGATATCATTTAGGTAGATTTCTTCCACTTGTATCCAGACTTTGATTTTTATGGAAATGGTGAAAATAACTGCAGTGGAAAAGGTGGCAGCTGTAAGTGTTGCCTGTCTTGCATACTGCCTGAAAGCATTACTATTCATTAAAATAACCTTCACTTTGTAGTAACACTCAAGCTGTAAACAGTCAACTTAGATTCTGGAGAACACACAGCCCAAAAAGTAAAGAAATGTCTGTCTTTGCAAAGTAATTTGTCGAGTTGAAGATTATTGTTTTTCATCATGGTGACCCTGACTTGGCTGGCTGGGTGCATATACAGATTAAGATTAATGCAGTTATTCCTTGGCTAAGGTCTGCCTCTTTCAGGGCACATTCTCCCTAATGACATGATTGATAGGCAGTCCCAAATCCAGAGAGGAACTCATTAATCACAGCATTGACTGAATCCAATCATTTGCTTCACCTGCACAGTGATGGACAGGAAAGGATACAATTCAGGGGCTGACACTGAGATACTCCTTTGTCAGAGGGTCTCAACTTTTTCAATGTCAGCCTCTACAAAACCTGACAAGAAATTTTGCTTGCAACCTGTATGCAGCCTCAAAAGATATTTCCAAACTTATTTTATTGTAACAAGGTCTTAAAAAAAACACTGACTCTAGTTAATGAATATCTCTTAAGTCAGAGTAGGAATTGCTTTATTTTTTTAGCAAGGCTTATAAGATCTTAAAGTTCCATTTTTTTTTGAGACGGATGTTTTGAAGCTACATGTGGAAGCAATAGCAAAGTTAATGTCCAGCAGCTGGGTATCATTTTGTTCAGTCTTCAGGTCAGCGGCACTGACTCTTAGCAGAACTAATTTTATAATCATGGCAAAATCTCAGTAATGAACTGTAGTATACAGCTGATTACACCACAGTAAATTGCATTTAGTCTGGGAAACAGTGGAAAACCATGAGTTTTCTTAAGAATGCTTACGTTGCAAAGCCCAACATGATCCTAATAGCAATTGTAACAAGAAAATTAGTGTGGAGCATATATGATGTAAGTTGAATATCATAATTATTTTTTGCATTGGTATAGTATGAGATGTTTAAAATGGTTTTTGTGTCATCAATTATTGCCATGTAAATAATGTTCAAAATCAACAAGTACGTGGATTTTTCTAAAAGAAGTGTTTCAGAACTGCATCTTGCAAATTCCTGGTGTGATGATAATAGACCCTTTTTCTTGAAGAATAATCAGAGTAGTGACTTTTTTTGCTAAGTATAATATCTGTTACAGAAAGAAACAGGAGTAGGGAGTATATATTTTTAAAACGCAACAAGTGTCAGAGGCCAATTTAAAATACCCAGTGGTAAGCACACCTGCCACGAAGCTCTCAGCTTATATTTAGCATAATAGACTCCCCCTTTTAACACCTTAATTAGTCTTTAATGTGTTCTGCGACAGGTGTAAAGAGGAATCTACAAAAGACAAAATACCAAAGCTATTTCTGGCTTCAAAGATACTTTTTTATCCTCAAAGAGAAAATACAAATTATTTCTTCCATGTTCTTAAAAAGAAATGTTTTTTGTTTTCATTCCAAGATTATAGCAATTCAACAATTGTAGTAATGGGAAAATGTTTTATAGAGAGGAGTATAAAGGCAATAAAGAAATGTTTTAAAAGAAATGATTCAAATTTTAAAATGCTTTCAGGTGCTTAACTCTAAGGCGCTGTGTGTCTGATCAGCAGAGGTTTGGGGAGGCTTACACCCATGTGAGTGAAGTCTGTACAGGTGCTTTGAACATGAGATTTACATCGACTCTTCACTCTCATTCTCGGTGATTATTTTCCGTCCTTACGATCCTTTATCACTGATATGTATATGCTTTCTTTGTATTTAGTGCATTTATGACAATAAAGAAAAGCACAGCCTTAGAAGAAGGAGATATTGCTCTTGAACTGACTGAGCAGAAAATAAACACGATGGTCTTGGATCTCTGCCACAAACCAGGTGGCAGCGAGTACCTGAGGCAAATTTATCACATCATGCGACTCAATGAGGTAGGGAAACAGCCTTTTTACCGAGCAATTAGGTGTGTACTGGCCTGAGGCAGCGTCTGCTGGCAGCTAAGGGTTAGTCAAGGAGGTGATAATACTTCTTAAAGTCAATACCAAACTCAATATCGCGTTATTAATAGAATCTATTCGGCCTCGGCTGTTCTGCATTTGTACAGAAAAAGCTTCATCGAAACGATGTAGATTTTATTTATATGGTTTAAACAATAACACGGCTCATAAACTCAGTTCAGTTCTGAATTGTAGCGACTAGAGGTGTAGTTTGGGAACTGTGTGTTTGTGACCGTTAAACTGATGTCAAAATCTGGTATTTGTAAAATGAAGAATTTTCCGAAGAAAGACGTAGTGGCTCTTTTCCTGAAGGCATCATACTTGTGTTGGGGAAGCTGGATATTTCTTACATAATGAAAAAAACTTCTGAAGAGTGTTGAACTAAGTATTGGGCAGCAACCAGATTAACCCAAGAAAATTCATTAATGCATGGACACTGTTTAGAACCAATGTTATGCTCATCGATCTCTTTGCTCAGTTAAGCCTCTGACCTTGCACGTTTTTTGGCTGTTTTAGCGAAAATGTAAATAGCAGGTTATCTCAGCCATTAATATTTACTTGAAACAATACAAATTTTCTAACTTAATCAGGTTTTTAATTTGAGTATGTGTATCTGAATTACAGTGTGGCATCTGTAATTATATTTGCAAACATATGAATGCATTCTTTGGAATAGTAAAAACTGTATAATGTGAATATGTAGTTTTATGTCAATAATATAATTCTTAAAAACTATACATTTCCAAGAAGTGAATTAAATTCTATGACAGCATTTTACATCTCAGTTGTATAAGTGCTCTGCCCACCATTATCTACCTAAAGAGTACTTCAAGTTAATCTTATTTCCTGGGTTTCATACTGCTAATCAACCAGTCAGTAAACTGGTGACATAACAATGTATTCAATGATAACCTGAGAGGGATGTGAGAAATTCATAGCTATGAGAAATGACCTTCTCTGTAATTGTTACAAAGCGACACAACATATTCACACTTGTTAATGATCCCTTATAGCTTGCTTAGGGTTTCTATTTGGAGAACTCTGGAACCCCTCGCCTTGGCTAACAGAAAGAACCCTATTGGGAAGTCATGTTCCTCATTGGTATGTTCACCTGGCCACCCAGGTTGGCCTGAGTAATTGTAGTGACACCTGAGGAAGAGATGTTGCAGTATGGTCACCCTCATATCCTTAGTAAATTGGTGTTACAATAGCTCTGAGGATGATAATGGCTAGTTCAGATTGCCAAACTGATAGAATAGTCCTATTTTTAAAAGGACCACCACAATGCTAAAAAAGGTCAGTAACTCCCAATAAGCAAAACCATCAAAAATTAAGTTGGTTAATTATTGGCATTTTTTTCCCAATAGAGTATTCTTTTTTATTTTTTTATTTTTATTTTTTGAGACAGAGTCTCACTTTGTTGCCCAGGCTACAGTGAGTGCCGTGGCGTCAGCCTAGCTCACAGCAACCTCAAACTCCTGGGCTCAAGCAATCCTGCTGCCTCAGCCTCCCAAGTAGCTGGGACTACAGGCATGTGCCACCATGCCCGGCTAATTTTTTCTATATATATTAGTTGGCCAATTAATTTCTTTCTGTTTATAGTAGAGACGGGGTCTCCCTCTTACTCAGGCTGGTCTCGAACTCCTGAGCTCAAATGATCCGCCCACCTCGGCCTCCCAGAGAGCTAGGATTACAGGCTTGAGCCACTGCACCCGGCCGAGTATTCCTTTTTAAAATTCTACTCGCATAAATTATGATGGAGAAAATTTTTGTTTCCATTCAACGATCTACATCTAGGCATAAAATTCTTTTCTGATGGCTTTATCATTATTTAACAATATTTAGTAAGAGTCTGTGTGTGTCACTTTCAGACTCTATAAAATTAATCTTTCTAAAGAGGTATGCTCTACAACAAGCAAGTTTAAGAAATGACTATTGTTGTTAAGTGTGGTTTCTTTAGATTTTTAGGGTTTTAGGACCTAAAATTTGCCTTCCGCAATCACAGTGGGCATTCATAAAGTTACAGAGGCATAGGAAAAATCACAGTGAACTGAGACCCGATATGTGGCTTCTTGCCCCAGCTCTACCACTCACCCCTGCGTGACCTCAGGCTTGACCCCTGACCTTTCAGAGCCAACCATTGAGAGTGGTGTTGGGCTAGAGTTCACAAACTTTCCCCCGTGCCTTCCATTTTCCTGGGAGTTCTGGGTAACAGGCAGACTCTGATTCTGAGAGGCTTGAGAATCTGCTTTTCTAACAAGCTGCCAGGTGAGCCTAATTCTGTGGGTCTGTTCAGCCGACTTTGAATAGTACAGGTTTTCTAGATGACCTCTGAATTCCTTTTCAGCTCTAACATTCTGAACTTCATCTTAACCCTAACCTCAGAGAAAAACATTATATTGTAACACACTAAAAATCAAGAGAACATTTATATTTTTATTTTATATTTTACTCATTAAGTGAGTTATTTATTAATAGTAAGCATTTGTTAGTTGATGGGAGACTTTTAGTCATTTTAATTTGTTGTCTTCCAGAAAAAGTCTCATAGGATATTTTAGGATTGTTCACCTTATCTATTTATGGGTGGGAAATAAAGTAAATAGATTGACAAATATAGTTGTAAAGCAATAGATTGACTTTTTTGCCCAGGCCTGCACTGGTAGTTGGGGGATTAGAATGACAAATTTTGAGCTTCTGTTGAATCTTGATATTCAGTTCATAGGATGAAAATAGAATTTAGGAGCTTGCATTATAATTAATTCTGCTTGGAATGAGACTGCTTGTAGTAAAATATCAGAGTGCTCAGCACTCTGCTGAGCCCAGAGTAGGTAGCAACTACACTTAATAAATGAGCAATCTGTACTGTTGTGTAATCATGCATCTGAGTTAAGTTGTGGTAACCAGAATGTTAATACGTGAACCAACGACTAGACAATGCCTGTTAAAAAGATCCCGATATATCAATCATACATTCATTATATGAGAGTTTGTTAAATGATTTTCTAATCTATACTGTATAGTAGGTAAACCTGTTTTTGATGGGTTTATTGCATTGCTGACTGGTACTCTGCTATGTATCCTCTGAAAATGTATTCTTCCTAAGGCAAGTAATAAACTGTAATCTAGCAAATGTGCTGAAAGGGTAAATTTGGATATTGATCGGTTTATTTTTAAAGAGGATGTATGCTTCTCACCATCATGACTTGTAATTTTCTTTCCTTGAAGGAATATTTAAAAGAACAGCTGCTTTGTATGAATGGTTCAGAGGAAAAGCCATTACCCATCCGACCTTTAAAGACGACCTTGAGAAGTGTGGAAGATCAGCCTTCTGCCTTTAACCCTTTCCACGTGTATAAGGTGTTTAGTGAAAACATGCTAGATCAGGTACGTGGAAATTAAATGGTAAATTTGATTTAAATGTGTCATTTCTTTACACAAGTGAGAGAAAATGCTTTGTGTTTGACTATTTACTCAAAAGCTTTTGTTTCTTTTTTTTTGCTAGGAAGCGAAAGGCCTTGTGCTTATTTACATGGTTTGTACAAATTGACTTTTAAAAGTTATTTTATCTTCTCTCTATTTGTCAAACTGATTCATATGTTTGGTCTGTAAAACTTAACTTGACCAGGTCAGTTTACCACGGGCAAAGGGAACATCTGTTAGGCTGTGTCTACAGAAGGCACAAGAACCAGGCATTTGTAACGTTTCTCCTCTCCCTTGCCACCCTCTCTCCCCAATACACACACACACACACAGAAAACTCCTTGCAATCTTTAGGTATGTATCAGGCAAATTGGACAATAGTTTGAAATTAATTATAAATGAAGCATTGAGCTCCTATTTTAAGTGGCATGAGGTAAAGTTGCCTTTTATAACCCTAGACACATTCCCAAATTTGAAATGAATTTGTTAATGATCTTAAAGCCAGGCTATTTGGAATAAAGTCAATGTGATAAACACCACATATTTTTTTAATGTCAGATTGTGCCATTGCTTAAGCTGCGTTTTCAGGAGTTACATTAAAAAGATCGTCTTTCTGCCAAAGTATTTGAAATCTCAAGTTGCTTTTGCTTTGTTCATTCTTCTGGTGTCTTTTCCCAGAAACCTCTTGACAGACGATTTGAACTAACAGGGCAGAAGAGAAGGATTGCTTGACCTAGAGCTCTGATGAAAATAAGAATTAAAACAATGGCCTAATTCAGCATGCAGATAATATTTTTACCATGCCTGTTACAGCTGTAGTCTACATTCATCAATACTGTAGTAGAGTAAGACCTTCAAATGCTGACAACCCAGAGCAGAATTCTCCTGCTCTACGACAGGATGGTAGTGCTCGATTAATCAGCAGGTGACAGGGGGATAGCTCTCCTTAGACTTTAAACATCAACGTGGAGTCTTATTATCAAAACTATTTTGTTTTAAGCAACATAAGCATCTATAATACTTTAAAACCAAATATATTGTATAAGTTTGAGTTTATTGGCTGCTTTCCTGTGTTGTTGTACATTTAGATTGCTCCAAACCATAAATAATTATAGCGGCTGTTAAATTTTCCTTACTTAATTTAAATAAAATGGCATGTTTTATTGAGTTTTTGAGTTATGAGATTATTTTTCACAGTAATTTTTCTCCTTACTCTGTTGCGAAATTATCTATTAAGGAAAAAAAAAGAATCATTTATATCATTTACACTTACAGGTCCTTATAATCTTCCCTTTAAAGCATTTTCCTAACCGAAAAGAGTAACATTAATAACACACTATAAAAAAGCTATGTCTTATAATTCGAGTCTAACTTTGTTTTTTTAATTAAACTTTTGGGTGCTAAAAACCCCCAACTATAAATTGATCTCATACATGAAAAAGTTGCCAATTATTTTGCTTTGCTTTTCAAAGAGTCGGCCTTTCAGAGAAACTTGTTGGGCAAATGCCATTAACACTTGGAAGAATAACGACTCAAGAAATTGATTTATATTTTTATAAATAATGACTACATCCTCAAATGGATCTATAAATTAATTGCTGTCTTATTGGAATAAAAACCTTCTTCTGTGGACATGATTGATGTTATCTGTCTAAGTCCTTGTTCTGGACCCCCCTCCTTCTCGGTTAGTCTATCACAGCTGGAGCTTTAATTTACTGATCATATTAACTCTGATTAATAACTAACAATAGTGTCTTCTCATTTATCAACAGTCAGCCATCACAAAATGGAACTGGAATTGGGCAAATTTGCTGCCAAATTATCTGGGACTAGATAAGATGACCTTCAGTGTACTGCTCAAAAACAGGTAATAAAATTGGGGATCTGGTTGGGGAAAAGGTTGTAGGGATGGGGATTGGAGGAGTGTATACATACACATGCACATACATACAAACAAACACATTTTACCATTGTACTTTTAGGGAAAGTAAAACATTTTATCAGCAAGGGAATCTTTTATTTTCTCCCTCTTTAGTCTCTCATCTTTAAAAATATATGGCTGAAATTATATGAATACACTTTCTACACACTGCTTTCTATTGTGAACATTTGCAAAAGGCAGTCAAATTTGTTTCTGAGATGAAATTAGTTGATTGTAGTCTGAATTTTAAATATTTTTGACTTTGTGTATTTAATAATTCATTATTGTAAACACCAAAAGTTATTGACTTGAATGTCATTATAATACTATACCTTTGTTTACAACAATTTAATGAATGCATATAAAATGCCAAGGCAAATCAACTAGTCTAATCAGGGAAACATATAAATAAAACTGGCATGATTAAATTTTTCACTGTTTGGCCAGTTATTTTGGCACTGTCTTTCTACAGTCTCAGTTGTATATCATTTTACACACACACCAGCACAACTCAATAATGTGATTTCAGCCTAGGAATCTACACATGTAATTTATTTTGCACAAAAACATAAATATTATCTTTCTATTTAGGATCAATTAACATTTTTTATACCTTTAAAGTTTCAGAGAGAACTATAAGGTATAACTTTAAAATGATCAAATACCACATTTTCAGATTTTTCTGTCAAATACCACATTTTCAGATAAGATATGTTTGTATGAGACTCCTTTTATTGTTTAAGTGTCGTCTGTGTGCTAATAGCTAAGTATGGGAATGATTTTATATATAATCTTTGTGATATAGAATGTGTTTCCATATCTTTATGCAAAAATACTGAGTATCATTTTTCCTGAAAGAAAATAATGACATTGACGTAGTAGAATTGTCAAATTATTCTCAAGAAATCTGGATATATATAAGAAAATATCTTAAGAGAGAGACTGCACTATTTCCCAGAAGAAGGTTTTTTTTTTTTTTTTTAAAAGGCAGCTTTATTGTGAATAAAAGCCATAGCTTAGATGTGTGGTTACAGTGGTATTTCTACTATTTCACCCTTGAATTAAACTCACCCACCCATCTAAGTTGAACAACCCAGAAGCTTTTCAATCAAGGACAGAGCCTTCTCCCAGCAAGCTTACTACTTGGCAGGCAGTAGTCCAGAATGCGCCCTATTCATGCACAAGCCCTCAAAGGTGCTCCTATATTGCACCGAAGGTGTTTGGAGGGGTGACAGGCAGGATTGGTGGAGAAGAGGCCAGGTCCTCTGTTGAACTGTCAGTTATATTACGTTTACACAATATTAAATGTCTGTCTGGAAACAAACTAGAAAATGTAAGTAACTTTTTTTTCTTATTTTGAAACTTTTGAGTTTATATAAATTAACTGTGTTATATATTGCTAATTTTTTTCAACTGCGAATTGCTGCTTCCAATCCACTAAATAGGTACTCTAGGGACAACACATCCTTCAAAACTTACCGCATTTGCTTTGTATAATATGCACTTCTAGGTGAATTTGTGTTTTAGCCAGAACAGCATATTATATTTTTGTTTAACAACTTTAGATATACTCGGGTCACTATTTAAGTGCATTTATCTGAGATACGTGCAGGAGAAGGTGGGGGAAAAGAACTCCCACAAATTTAGCCAGATATAACAGGTCAAACAGTTCTCTTGGAAATGGGTCATGAATGTTTAAAAGAAACAGAAACAGAGTCTCATCTTAATAAGAACCTTAGGTTTTTAAAGAATGGTATGAAAAGCATTCTACTGCAAACTATCACACACCACAAGCTACAATGAATCTAATTGAGCTATGTTAGAAGGATAAAAGACACCTGAGAGTTTTTAATCTCTTGTATCACTTTCCCATTTAAGAATGTTATTTATGAGTTTTGATTAATATTGAACAAATAAGAAAATTGTTTCTGTTATTCATATTTTCTCTAAGACACTCTTTTGTTTGGACTTATCTGAAAATGCTGATTTTTTTTTTAAAAAGCATAGGACATTGAATTTTTGACAACGTGGTTATCTGAAAAATACAGATTTGAAAAAGAGAACACATAACATTGAGATTTTAGAATGAGAGTTATATATGCCATCTAACATCTAAAACCTATGATATTTGGGGTTAGATAAAGCCATAGGAAAGAATTCAGAGCAGCTCGGTTTTTTTTCTCCCAAATTCGCTAATTAGATAAGTCACCTGTTCTCTTTTTTCTCCCTTTATTGGTAATACATTTGTACTGGTCTATCTCTACACAATGGTCTGGTGTATCTGTGAGGCTGCAAAAGTTGTTTGAGGATGTAATGTTACAAAGAAAAGTGAACCAACATACACAAGTATGAACAAATTCAAGAGAAGGGAAGGGAATGCTTTCTATCCACCTCTTAAATTCCTTTGTGCCTTGTCTTCAATGTAATAAGCAGAACGTCTGTGGACTTATTCTTCCAAGATGGCTAGAGTACACCAGATCTCTCTCACCCCCAAACAAGATGGAGATGGGGAAGCAGGATTCCTGGGTTCTCAGGAGTTTACCTTTGACTATAGATTTCCTTTAAAATGGAATAATGAAAAGTATATAGCTACTTCATGGAGTTGATTGACACAATCAAGAGTGCTAAAGTATATGGAAGTGTTTTTGAGAGTTGAACATGCAATACAGTCATCCCTTGGTATATGTGGGTGTCCCATCTGTGCATGTTTAAGTCCCTCATATAAAATAGTATAGTATTTGCATATAACCTATACATATCCTCCCATATAGTTTAAATCCCCTCTGGATTATTTACAATACGTAATACAATTCCCACACATCACTTCATTTGCATGGAGTCAGCATAGTATTTGGTACATGGCAATTCAAGTTGTGCTTTTTGGACCTTTGTGGAATTATTTTTTCCCGAGTATTTTCCATCTACGGTTAGTCGAATCCACTGATACGGGACCCGTGGATTCGGAGGGCCAGCTGTACATATTCAGAAGAGTAGTTACATAGCAGCAGACTGACCTGACCCGTCTGGTCAGGTAAGGAAACAGTAAAATTCATTAAGGATTAGTGGGGAGTCGGTGATGTGAGATTAAGCAATCAGACCACCAAGGTTATACAGACACCAGCCCTAAACCAATAGTGAAGGCCAGAACAAATACCAGGGCAGGGACCAGGCAGCCGGCTGGAGGTCTGGAAGACAAACAGTGAGAAAATGGGCAAGGGGGATGGGTCAAAAGGGCAAGTGAACTACTCAGGAGATAAAGTCTCAAGAGATGTAGGCTCGAGGGGCAGTTTGGTCACACGAAAGAGCAAATCTGTGGTGCCGAGGATGTCTGTATCTGAGGCAATACTGGCCTTTGTTGCACATGTTGGCTCTGTGTTGTGAAACTCCAAAGGCAGGACAATCTTGAAGTAGTTACCTGAGTCCTTGGCAGAGATGTGCCCTCATGGCCTCATCTCAGAGCACCTCCATGCATTTCAGGATGCTCTAAGTAGATTGCCTTCCTCACCTTCTTTGGATTCTCTAACCTCTTTTCCAGTTTAGGGTCTTAGTACTTGCAGTTCCCTCAAGCTGGTGCCATTTTGTCCATTTGGGGCAGATGTTACCTCCTGAGAGAAGTCCCCTTATCCCCCATCTAGCATAGTCCTCCAGGTCACTCTAGCATTCTGCCTACTCTACTGTGTCTGCATAAAGTAGTAATCACTATCTGAAATCTTGCTTTCTGTTTGTTGTCTATTAATCTTACTCTCTACAGTAGAGTGTAAATTCCATGAGAATAGCACCTTATTTACCTATTCCAACTGTGTCTTCGGTATCTAGAGCAGCTCCTGGGCACATAGTAGGCCATAAGTAATATTTGTTGAATTACTTAATGAGCAAATGAGGAATAAGAATGCAGAGAAAAAGTCAACTCCTGACAGGTAACCATAGAGTAGGTATTCTCTAAATGTCATGTTTGATTAATAGTCATGTAGGAACAAGAAGTATAATCTGGAAAATCTCAAGTAAAAATTATCTGCCCGTATATTCATTCTCTTCATTTTCCAAATTTGGATGAAAATGAAGTTATTAAAGCTCTACATGTTTAAAATACCTGCTATTATTATTATTGTTATGTGAAATTTGGGTCAGATTAAAAGAACAGAAAACTGGTCTTTACTTTTAATTAATTGATCCAATTCAAGTCATAACATCTTCTGCAACAAAGTCTGTTCTTTATTCTGTGACTCATAAATCTTTTGACATTTGGGTGATACGGTTTACATTTGTTAAATGACACTAAACATGCAAGACGAAAACTTTAAGGTGGAGTTAGCTGACAAAAGTATCCAACCAAGCCTTTGTAAATTAATTGTGAGTGATTTTTGAGGCATTTGAAGAAATACATAGTAGCTGACATATCAGAGAAGAGATCCTGAACACATATTAATGATGTATGTGTTTCGACTGAGAAAGTTCGCCACTGTGCCAAAATAAAGGCTCTCCAGCGGTTCAGAAAATCAACATATATATCAGTTCTACACCTTTACCTTTAATGCTATATAAGAATAAGTACAGTGATTTTACATTGATCTTTTAAAATAATAAGGGTACTTTTCACAGTTTCTTACTATTAGTTTCTCGCTTTTGTTCTCAGCTACTTTAAAATAAATCCAGACTAGTGAATGAGGTGGTGATTGCATTTGCTGGAGAGCTCACCGAAAGGAACACTCTATTCCTTCATTCCTGGCGAATCTCCAGATTGCCATTTTGATATTGTTTTCTTTGTCACTGGCACAAATTTATGTTGCTTCTTTTCTCTTTACCTTATTTATTCCAAACTAATTCCCAAGAATTGTGGTGTTGAAAATAATCTGTGAATACAGTTGAGCACTATGCGGTTTTAACCATCTAAATATACTGCATATGAGTTTGGCTTCGAGTTGAGCAAACACAATTAAACATGATGGCAGGAACAGCAGAAGGGGTGGTGGTGGCAGATTTCTGGCTGTCACTTTGGGGCCTTTCCAGGTGGACAATAACCATACATCTGAGAGGAAACAGAGATTAGACAACATGTTTTAAAAGAGCCATTGATCTGTGGAGTTGATTGTTTGCTTTTAATAATAATAATTATTAAAGTACCTTTACCCTCTATCAGATTACCCTGTGGTGGGTAGTGAGTAAAAAATGTTGTCTCTGGCCTCAAACTGCATACACTGCACTCTCCAATGACCGTTCTTAGGCCGTGCTACCATTAGCACAATGTTTATAGTTGCTCACAGCAGTAAATTCCTGGTGCAGCAGCAGGCTGCCTGGTTATGGAGAGGTGCATTTAACAAAAAGGAGGTGCTGATTTTATGACTGTACACCTCTGAGCCATTATATACATTTAAATTTGGGATTTTCTTCATGCTCCAGCTCCCTAAAAAACACTTTTCTTCTCATCTCTACCCAAAGGCCTTGGACCCATCATTACTGTATCTTCTCAAACAAGAGAAGGCTTTCCTCCTATCCTAAAATCCTACAGCAACATGGTTTTTGCACAGAGATCATCTAATGTGTATTTAGGATGTATAAATTTAGCACTCTGGTGCTCAGAATGTCTAGGCTAAAGGATTTGGTACATGAACCAAACAAACTCATAAATGTGTATTATTTCCAGATGGGCAGCTTGTATATGTCTTTCGTCCTTTATGGTGTATAAGGCACCTTCACACAAATCTCCTATGCCCCTACTACAACCATGTACCAAGAGACAGGTACTAGCAAAGTTACAAATCATTAAATAACAGGCCTAAGGTTACAGATATTGCATGGCAGCTAAAAAAAAAAAAAAGCCTCAAAATCAAGGCTTCTGATTTTGTATCTGGTGCTTTATCTATTACACCATACTTCTGGCCAATTTTTTGGTATTAGCTGTATATTCACTGCAATAATACTGGTGATAATGAAGATAGCAAACAGAGCACTTGCCACATGGCAGGCATCATTTAAGTGATTTGCATACACATTTAACTATAAATTTATACAATAACTTCATAACATAGGTCCCACATTATCATTTTCCTGATAAGGTGACTAAGGCATAGAGGTACAGAGCTCTAAGCAACGATGCTAGGATTTTGCCTTAAGTCCTCATTCTTAACTACTTCTCTCTAATGCTTCTGTAGAGTTTCTATAGAGTTTTGCTTACTTTACTCATCCAACAAACAGTTTTGAGCATCTACTATGTGAAAGGCGTTTATTTAGAATAAAGTAACAGTTTACTAGTGAGTGTTATATCCTTCAAAGGGCCCTTTGTGCTACTTTGCAAAATTTTTAATCCACTTTGAATTTTCTCTTTGGTTATCCCCCTCTTCAAATTTCTATATCCCTCTCAGCAACTGACTTGCCACCACCTACCTTACCAGGAAGATGAAAACCATCTAATGGAATCTGCCAACTCTCTGTCCTAAACTTAAATTTTGTTTTTATCATCTCTGATCCTTTCCTTTTTGTCTCTAGCCTTGGAGAAAGAGCCTTACTCTAGTTAAAACTTGACAGGTAAGGTTACTACAGGATTGTGGAGGACCTGAGGACTAAGGTGTTTGGACTTTAACCAGTAGACTTGAGGTAATCATCAAATGCTTTAAGCAAAGGAATAATAGAAACAGAGAGCTACTTTAGGATGTTAATAATATCTGGAGTGGAGGGACCAGCTAACTGAAAGGAGGGAAGGCAGGTTAGAGACTATGGTAGAGACTAAGGAAGAGATCACACATTATAGATATAAAAGACATTCCAAAGGAAGTTTAGGGGCTTGGAAAAATCTGTGCTTAATTTTCACAAAAGTAGGTGTAATATTTCTTTGGAGACAGTGTGACCCAGGTATTCTTAAGTTAGATAGGTGCTGTGATTACTTTTTCTTTAGAGAGTGAACGTCTCAGTTCAGATCCTCCAAGAAGCAGATGTTAAGATGTGATTAGAGGTGCAGGAGGTTGTTTTGGGGGAAAATGTACATGAAAGGCAAAGAGGAGGAAGGAGAAATAGGCAGGAAAGAGACCTCCAGACTGAGTTGCTAATTATAACTGTAAAAAGAGAGGGGGAAGAAGAATTGGGTAGGAAGAGTCTTAGCAGGTAGTTCTAAGACAGTTTTGACAAGGTCAAGGGGGATCCTGTGAGCTAAAACCATCCCCTAGAAAAGTCCCATGACTTGTGGGAATGGGCTGTAACTGGTACCTCCACCTTGCTCAGGCACTGCCTGGAAACAGCTTGGGAGAAGCATGGCCTCAGCATAAATATGATTGTAGGTGCAGAGAAAGGACAGCTGGGGCCATTAGTCAACCATGCCAACTGTGGGAGGAGATAAGAGTGATGCAATTCTGTGGCCACCACAGCGGGGACAGAAAGATTCTCTCACATATGGAGAAATTATATGGGTATGAGTTATATAAATTAACAAGGTTGCAATTTAAATAAATGTCTCCATTACTTTAGTGCAGTAGAAAACAGACAACCTAAATAAATATGTTAAATGCTATTGACAGAAATGCAGAAGTGGCAACATTTTGATGAAAGGAAAGTATAATAATTTTCTCAAAAGCAGCCATGGGAGAATTTTTTGCCTGTCAAACTGAGCCAAAATTCACTTTGTGATGAATTTTCTTCTGCCTAATTATGCATTCACATACTGGCACTTTTGGGTTCTTGCAGTGGATCAAAAACTATTTAAAAACTTGCTTGTATACAATGCATTCTTTTTTCAATGACTATTCTTTAAGTCTTTCCCTTGTCAAATAACTGTTCAGACCTAAAAGCCTCTGTGATGTTTTTCTGCAAAAAGTTTCAGCATAGGTTCCACCAGGAGTAGCTGTCATACGCCCATTGATCCAGTCTGACTGAAGATTAAAAGAGTATTGACTACTTTAGGGCTTATTGATCATCATCGAATATCTCAGTTTGTTTATGTTGCTATATCAATGTAAGAAGAGGAAATTATCTCTTTGAAGATCTTTTTACTTTGACATAATTATGAGACATTTAAATATCTACTAAATGCCATTAAATATTGTAATAGCAAATCTGAGTGACAAAAAATAATGTTCGCCTTATATAGTAACATTCATAATATTGTTAATATTTATTATAGTACCTTTGTGATGTGCTACATATGAAATGAGTTAGGATACCTGTAGTGCTTTCTTGTACTATAAGTGCAACTCTTACTTTGATGTACCTTGGGGGAAGAGCTCTAAATCTGATCTCTTTTTTTAGTAATGTGATATGAGATCTGGTAAAAAAATTTTAAAAACCAAGATGTTTTTGCTTTCAGAATATTTGTATTAATATAATTTTAAATTTGTCTTATAATAAACTACAAGCAATATATACATGTGTTTTATTTCAAATGCTATGGGAAGATAAGATATGAAATATAAAAGATCCCTCCTCAACCCCTCCATCAACACAAGTCCCATTCCAGTTATAACCATTTGAAGCATTTCTGTTTATATTTATTTTGGTTGATGAGTCTAAGGGATATGCTATGCCATTATTTTTCAGATTTAACAACTTAAAATCATATTATGGAATCCTCACAATGAAAAATACAGAATTTAACTCATAGTACCACATCCTTTCTCCTTCTCTGTAAGCTCTTCTAAAAAAAATTTTTAATTTTAGTTTTTCTATTGGTCACCTTTATGTGATATGTTACAACTTCTATTTTTAATATAACTTTTTGTTTATATTTTATCATATATCATACAACCACAACGAGTAAGATGTGCAATGTTTGGGGGATGGACATGCTTGAAGCTCTTACCCAAGGGGGGAGGGGGGGATGGGCAATATAAGTAACCTTAACACTTGTACCCCTATAATACGCTAAAATAAAAATAAAATAAACTAAAATAAAAAAATAAAAAAGAATTGCATAAAGTGAAATTCAGTCTTCTTGGTATTCAATTCTGAGTTATGATGAATGAATAAAGTTGCTTAACGATTATCACAATCAAAATACAGAAAGTTTTATCGCCCAAAAAATGCCTTGTGCTGACTGACTCTTTGTCAGTTCCTCCCCCATCTCAACCTGTGGCCGTCACTGATCTGTTCTCTGTCACTGTGGGTTTGTCCTTTCAGGTCTGTCATGGCAATGGATTCCTCCATTCATTTGCTCCTTTGATTGTAGTCCAGTGTATAGATGTACCACAGTTTATTGATCCATTCCCCTGTTAAAGGACATTTGGGTTATCTCCAGTATTTGGTGATAGTGAGTAAAGCCTCTATAAACATTTGTGTACAGGTTTTGTGTGAACACACCGTACATTTTTATTTTACTTGGAAATACCTAGGAGTGGGAATGTTGGGTTGTATGGCACATTTATGTTTACATTCATGAAGAAACTACATCTTGTGTTTTTTGCTGCCTGTGAGAAGAAATCTGATGCCAGAGCCTTCCCCTTATCATTGCCCTGGATGCTCTTGGTAGCTTTTCCCCCCAGTCATTTTGAAAGGAGTTTGGGTCTATGTGTGGGTCTTTGGTTTCTCTTGGCGGTAATAGGAGAAGTAGGCCCATGAATATTGTGATTTTCTTCAGATTCTGAATTTTTTTGTCCTATTATTGATTATTCTCCTTGCTCCAGTCCCATATCTATCTCCCCTTCTGGATTCTCAAGACAGATGTTCTGACTTCTTCTTTCCTCAGATATTGCTAAAAGCTTCTCAGATTCAGACCTCCCATCCTCTGTGCACCCTTCCTTACTCTTTTCCCAAGGCCACCTCACTCACTCACTTATGTGTGGCCTCCAGTGATTATCCCAGCTGTCAATATCAAATGCCTTCAAAATCAGGGCTGGGCAAGTAATATAAATTTGTGAAGGCAAGGTATAATAGGGGAAGGCAAGTACATTAAAATTCTCTTTTTAAAAATCCTCTGGTAGCTAAATAATGCTCACCATCAGAATGGATTAGGCACATCAATAAGCACTCTAAATCTCTGCCCCTGAGTCTTGAATCTGTACCTCTAGTTCTAACTGTTCAACAAGACCTCCAGATTCTATACAGTAGACTTTTTCCTGTAACAGTATTTTTTTTTTTTAAACAGAGTCTCACTTTGTTGCCTGGACTGGAGTGCTGTGGTGTCAGCCTAGCTCACAGCAACCTCAAACTCCTGGCCTCAAGCAGTCCTCCTGCCTCAGCCTCCCGAGTAGCTGGGACTACAGGCATGTGCCACCATGCCCATCCAATTATATATATATATATAATATATATATTATATATATATACAATTTTATATATATATATATTTTTTAGTTGTCCAAGCTAATTTCTTTCTATTTTTTTAGTAGAAACAGCATCTTGCTCTTGCTCAGGCTGGTCTCAAACTCCTGAGCTCAAATGAGCCTCCCGTCTTGGCCTCCCAATGTGCTAGGATTACAGGTGTGAGCCACCATGCCCGGCCCCAGTAACAATATTTAATGACTTAAATCTCACGTAGAAAGTCCTACCATCGTAATTATCTTCATCTGAAAACTGCCTCCTCTTTAAAGTTGTGTGATTTCTATTCATGGCACTAACATTTTTCTGACCTAAGCCTAGAAACCTTGAAATACTTTGCAAAGTTTTCATCTCCAATCATCTATATTATGTTAGACACCACATGCCTCTGAGTTTTTCCTCTAAGGAAAATGAGATGCTCATGGCCATCTCTTTTTCTCCATGTGCTTCCAATCTCCAAATCCACTCATGCCTACATATCCAGTCCTGCCCCAACTTCTCTATCTCTGCTCAATTAATGTGGTTTCTCTCCTTACATTTTTCCTTTATTAGAAACCAGTTACAAATAACATTAAGTAACAAGTATATTTATAATCTCATCCTACCACCCTGACTCAGGTCTTTTCTCCTCATTCTCTTTATATTTACACAACACGCACCTCTTTTTGCATAATCACAATGAGGAGATCTGTATTTACAATTTATAATGTGGTTCTCCATTTTCTGCAAAACTATTCATTCATGTGAAGACATAATTTTTATTTTTAATGGCTTCGCATTGTACCAAACTAATGTAGCACAATTTACCTAGCTGTTTGTCTATTACTGTACATTTAGGCTGCTTCCAGATGTTTGCTTTGTTTTGTTTTTATATATTACACTGCCATGAATACATAGAATACTTCCTAATGCTGATAGAAAAAAGGTGAAACATAAAAGGCCACAGGCAAACCTGTTTTACAAATTACCAGATATTTGAAGGGATAAGATTTGGAGTGAGACACAAAGATTTCTAAATATTGTTTTTTTTTCCTGTCACTCATTTGCTTCAAGCCCTGCAGTAGCTCCACATTGCCTGTTGCATCAAACCTAAACTCCTCAGCCCCAATTTCTTTCTTTCTTTCTTTCTTTCTTTCTTTCTTTCTTTCTTTCTTTCTTTCTTTCTTTCTTTCTTTCTTTCTTTCTTTCTTTCTTTCTTTCTTTCTTTCTTTTTTTCTGAGACAGGGTCGCATTCTGTCACCCAGGCTGGAATACAGTGACACAGTTGTAGCTCACTGCAACCTCAAACTCCTTAGCTTGAGTGATCCTCCCACCTCAGCCTCCCAAGTAGCTGGGACTACAGGTGCATGCCAACGTGCTCAGCTAACTTTTGCTTTTCTGTAGAGATGGGGACTCACTATGTTGCCCAGGCTGGTCTCAAACTCTTGGCCTCAAGTGATCCTAGTGCTTTGGCCTCCCAAAGTGCTAGGATTACAGGTGTGAGCCACCACACCTGGCCCTCAGCCCAATTTTAAAGCTACTTCATCTGATCCTCCTGCTCACCAAAGGCCTCTTCTATGATGTGACACACTATTCCTTTGCCTCCTCTGGAGTACAATATTATGTGATTCAAATTCTTTCTCTACTACTTTCTCTAAGCATTTTTTTTCTTACCTGTAAGGTAATAGCAGCACCTTTTTTATTGAGTGACTGGGCAGGTCATAAAACAGCCTTCAGCAAAAATTTAGCAAAAGGCCTGGAACATAGGAAATGCTCTATAGATATTAGTTATCAATATAATTATTTTTAGCTATTATTTGGTCCTCCTCTTTGAGCAGGCCAGAGCAAGTTACAAGGGTAGATGTGGGGCCAGAGACAAAATAGTAAGGCACAACCCAAGCCTCCAAGTAATTGCAAAATGAGGAAGGGGGTGGGAAGGACCAAGAAGATAAAGCAGAAATGAGAGAAGATATAGCCAGAGCACTCTTAGCTTCCAGCTGTGTGATATGTGTCTGGGCTCAAGGTGAACTCAGGAAGCTGATGTTTGGCTATTTGTGAGCCAAAGGCAGGGAAGTCATGGTCACAAAGGGTTAATATTTGGCATTTTTTTCAATCTACTTTGCACCAGGTCCTAGGTTCAGCTGTGGGTTTGGATTTACTTAGAAATCAGGACCTACACATGGAATCTGAGTAGAGGGCACCAGCATCCAGGATGAAACTTGATCTAGGTATCTACCCCTGGGGACAGGGATTACTCAACATTTCCTGGCCAGGACTAAAGTACACCTCAGATAAGAGAGTGGAAGTTATAGATTTGAAGACTGACACAGCTAAAGTAGGAGAACGACCTTTCGGAAGTTAAGCACTTCCTGATCTCTGAACTGCGAGCTCTGTGCTAATGATCCCCACAGCCATGCCCAGGTTCATCCCCTCTGCTTGCCTGACTGTCATCCCCCAGCTCTGCCCCTCCAAGACCTGCTCAGCCCCTCCATCCCAAGCCCCTACCCAGTCCTATAGCTCTCAAAATCTCCAATTTTCCAAATTGTCAGGACATTTATAGACAAGTTATACATGTTAATGTCTGACATGTGTTACCTTGTGATGTTCACAAATGATTTTTGGTCTCTCTTTATTTACATAGACTAAAATCCCCTGGAAAACAAGGGTCTCAGACTCTTCTTGCCTGTAACTTGTCCTGTAGAGCACCAAGGTGAGAGCATGGGGTCATTCTGTTTGTGCTTTTGGCTCCCAGTCTAAATTTATTGTTTTAGGATGACTTTCTTTTGCTTGTAGAACTTTCTGAGGTAAGGAAAGGATCACCAAGAGAAAGAGGCCTTGTTAGTTCATTTATTAAATACTTTTAAAAACTATTTTAGATCCCATCCATGCCCATTAGAGGTTGAACAATATAGACATTGTGTAAAGTAAAATTCACTAGTCTCTCGCCATGTCTCACCACCTACCTTATAGTCCCACCTGCCTCAGGTACAAGTCTGTCCTTTTCTTTATTTCTCATTTTAAACCTTGACATACCGTTCTGACGTTAAGTCATCATTCCAAAGAGAGTTTTAAAAAGAAAAAAAAAATAGGATAAGTGCTATGATTTAGAAAAATAACAGATAAAAATAAAATATTCTAGTTTTCTATACAATGAAACTTTTCTAAACTTGCAAAGAAATATGAGATTTAGCTATTGAGCTGGAAGCTTGTGGATCTCCTCTTGTCAAAGAATTGATTATTCCAAGTTAATAGATTAAACCTAATAACATAATCCTAAAGTAAAAAAAAAATTGATCTGGACTGGCCAGATTTGGAAAGAAGTCAGAGTAACCTGATTTAGTCTTATTGTTTGCCTGTCTGACTTGCTCAGAAGGCTCTTCTTGTCAGCATTATGTCTGCCATATTTGTTCCTGTGGTTCAGCCCAAAATGGGATGTGAAATGGACACCTATTTGTCCCTTTCAGCAAGTCAGAGCTGTAAAGGGCTTGAAGATAGGACTCCCTGGAAATAGATAACTTTGTATAAAGAACAATCCAGGTTCTTGTTATTTCATTATATGGAGAATACCTTTACTAGCACAAGAGTATTAGAAAATCCACAAAGTACACTATGTTGATGATTATGAGAATGCTTCTAGCCCATTATTCAGTCCAGCAAGACTTTGTATAAATAGATAGATCTGTGATTGTTCATTTGCCCATTCATCAAACATTCATTAGACATAGAAAATAAATAAATGAGCCAGACATAGCCCCTGCTGTCGAAGAACTCAGAATCTAGTGGAGGAGATAGACTAAGAAATCATAGAGTGTAGCTAGAATAGAGGTTTGTGCAAGTTACCATAGAAGTACAGTGGAAGATGATAGAAAAGGGAAAACTAACTCAAACTGAATGCAGGGAAGTCAGGAAATACGCCCAGAGATGGTGATACTTGAGCTATGAGTCAGCCTGGTAACCACGGTAAGAGGTAATCTAGACAAAGGGTTCAACACAGGTTCAACACAACATGAGAGAGAGAGAATATGTTGCATCCAGAATATTTTGGCCAATGGGATGGTTTCTTGACAGCATTTTTCACTTTTAAATCAGTTCTATTTGCAACATACACAGGGAATGAATGTTAGGCTGCTCAGGACAAAGTCAGATGCTGAATTCATTGAAGGGTGGTGGGGTAGGAGGACAGCTGTCCTATTTAGGCCTATAACTGGAGAATATTGAAAGACTTACAGATTCTTTCTTTCCAATTCTTGACCTCATATGACCCTGAAGGTTTTCAGGCATGTGTATGCAATTGCAGGCCCTATGCAATTCATAGATCAAGTGGCCTCATAGTCTGTCACTAAAATTTCTACTTGCCTTATATTTACATAGCTTGGATGGGATGTACCTTCATGAGGGCACTCTTGGTACATGATTGATGGCTCTTCAGATACAATGTGCTAGCTTAGTACTGGCCTTTGTCAAGCAGGGGAAGTGTACTTGATTTGTCTTGCTCTTAATATCTCAGTGTTCTTGCAGTTGTTCTAGAGTTTCACAGTCTGTTCTTCAGTGCTTAAGTTTGTCTCTGAATGGTAAGAGTTCCTATCATACATGATGATAGCAGGAATGCCTGAGAGAGGTGGTGATGCTTCCAAGTCAGTGTGTTTATGTTTGTTGCTCTGAATGGGCTGGTCTGAGATGGCCTCAAATTAATTTTTTTTTTTTTTTTTTGATACAGAGTCTCACTTTATTGCCCAGGCTAGAGTGAGTGCCGTGGCGTCAGCCTAGCTCACAGCAACCTCAAACTCCTATGCTCAAGCAATCCTGCTGCCTCAGCCTCCCAAGTAGCTGGGACTACAGGCATGTGCCACCATGCCCGGCTAATTTTTTTTTCCTATATATATTAGTTGGCCAATTAATTTCTTTCTATTTATAGTAGAGATGGGGTCTCGCTCTTGCTCAGGCTGGTCTCGAACTCCTGAGCTCAAACGATCCGCCCACCTCGGCCTCCCAGAGAGCTAGGATTACAGGCTTGAGCCACCGTGCCTGGCCTTCAAATTAAATTTATAGACACCAAGGGGTTCCTGAAGAAGAAGCGAAGTGGAATTTTTTCTTAATTAATTGTTCATTTTTTTCTCTTTTAGTCCATAATCTAACAAGGATTTTAGGGCTGAAATTTGATTTCAGCAAAACTATGTACATATAGATGCTTGTTCATAACAACTCTGAAAATGTGGATTATATGTGTGATTTTAATGCATTCGTTGGAAATAATGTTATTTTTCACAAAGTAAAAGCATCCGTAATTTTGCTACAAGGAAGAATATTTGCTTCCTCTCACACATTTTATTTAATAATTTTACTTCTTTCAAAGCAAAACAGCACACAATTTGAAAATGAAATTTCCCCAAAGTGTTCAGTTTGCTAATATGTTTTTCATTTTCTTCATTATGCTATAATGGAATGTTGCCATACTTTGAAATGTGCAATTTATCTCCCTGGAGGCAGCAGATGGTGTGACTAATCTGTCTTTTGGTACAGGATTTATCATGAGATGGCATCTAGGACTGCCTGAAATGGGAGCCCTGCCCTCAAAAAGCACTGACTCTCCTGCCCTAAATGTATCATTACAAAGTTTATGTAAATTTTATTATTTTTAAATATGAAAAAGCCTGTAAAAATGAAAAGGTTTTGGCACTTTTTTTAAAAAGCTTTCTTTTTCTTAGTTTATATAAGAAAATATTTTAGGTAAAAACTATTTGTGTTATTTTAATTATATTTGCAAGTGTTTCTTCACTTCATGCCTCCTTGCTAGCTGACCTCTTGGGCAGGACATGATTTTATTGGGATTCCTGCCCTACTCTGTGATCTGGTCTTCAGCTTTGAAAGTCTGGCAATTTGTCTTTATATGGGAATATTTACTCACACTAACCAAACTTACAAGACTGTTGTAAAACCAGAGTTCTATTTTACTCATTTGCAGTGACAAATACAACTTCATGTAGATCTGGTAATTCTCTCCCTCAAGTTGAACTGATGCCAGAAGCTAGGTTATGATCAAAAGTTTGGTTAGTAGGGGTAGATCCTCCTCCTATGAGGCTATGCCTGCCATTTGGACTGGATTCACCTGTTGTGATCATGGTGTTCTCGTTCCTGAACTGTGCTAATAATATTTTATTCTCCAAACATTTTTAGTCCCCTTCTGACTACTCTGTTACAACATCTCTTTAAATAAAACAGCTAATAAGCATGTAACCCCCAAATAGAAAATAGTTTTATCTTGAGTGCAAACTCCAGGACGATAGTGATTTTTCTATAGTGCTGTGATCAATTAGCAATGTCTGCCACAGATAGGAGAGGAGAATGGTGGCTTAAGTGGTACATATTTGCTCACACTGGTTTAAATCACACCATTAGTATATGGAATCAAAAAAGTATTCTGATTAGATTTAAGAACTGCATTCTGCACTCTTGGAAATCGGGAATGTGCTTTTAAAGCTGGAAGAAATCTTAATTTTCTCATTTTATGGTTTAGAAAATCTTTGTCTTGAGGGACTTACTGAAATCAGAGCTAATAGTTAGTTGAGCAATGACTCAAACCCAGGGTTTCTGACTGATGGTCCGGCATACTTTCTTATAAACCATAGTAATAGATCTAAGAATTCCAAAGACTGGTTATTTCATTTTCCAACTTAATTTGAAATATCACTCTTGACTGGTAGGATTAATTATTTTATTCTTTTAGGCC
>VSMD01008325.1:0-13532 GCA_008750895.1 Mirza zaza | reverse complement strand
TTCAAGGCTAGACCCTCCCTGGTAACGTCCGCATGGAGGGGTAGGCCTGGAGTCCCGAACACAGCCACACCCAGAGACAGTGAGCCGTCGTGGTGGCACAACTGAGTGAGCCGAACAGAGATTCCTGCGGCTTCCTGCTGGGCCATTACACCCTGGTGGACCAGAAGCCAGATGTGGGCCCTAAACTTGGCTTCTCCACAATGTCCTGGTATCATTAGAGAAATTACGTAACCTCCATGACCTTGAGAAATAGGTCAAGCCGCTCTCCCCACCTCACAGGGTAGCTGAGCTGAGCACCTCGGACTGGGGTGCTCTGTTTTTACCCCCAATGTGCCAGGGCGTGCGGGAAGCCACGGGACAAATGTGGTGTGCCTTCCACTTGTGTCTATTTTAAATGATATTTTTATATTAAAACAAACGTGGGTACATTCCAGATGTATTGTCTCCACGCTGGACTGCCGGGCAGGTCGCCCCCTCCCCATTTCCCGGGGAGGCCTGTGGTTGCAGCTGGCAGGTGCCGAGCCGATGGCCCTGCTCATTTGTGCTTTCCCTCCTCACGAGAGGTGGGACTTCTCCCTTCACCCCCAGCCTGGGCTCAGGCAGGTCAGCAGAACTGGAGCTGGCTGCCTGCTTCCCCCCCAGGACAATGACACTGTTCCCTTTCCTTCCCCCGGGGTCAGTTGCTGGTCTTCTTGCCTCACCTCCTGGTGTGATCAGCTGTTACCTCCGCCCGTCTGTGTGGAGCAACGGTGTTTCCCCTGCTGCTCCGCCACATCTGGGTCCTGCTGAGCACCCAGTGAAGGACCTGTGACCTGGGTCACAGTCAGAGTTCTGGTCTCAGTGCTGCCGCCAGCCATCTGGGGACTCGAGGCAGCTCATCTCACCTCCTCAGGCTCTGCGTTCCTCACTTACACAGGGGGCCTTGGAGTAGATGGGCCTAGAACTCGGGGAAACCGAGAACCCTGCTCAGAATTTTTTGACTCCTGTCACCCTGAGGAGGAAACCGACCTCCCCACTACAGCTCACAAAGTCCTTGGTTGTCTGGACGCTCTTTGCCTTGAGGGCTCCGTCTTTACTCTCCTCTTCAAACTCTACGGTCTGGCAATAAAGGATGAATAGAAGCTCCCAGAACATGCTACATTGTCTCTCATTCCCTAGACTCTGCAGATATTGCTCCTCTGTCCTCATCACTTCCCTGTCCCTTTTCCTGCCTCTCAATCCCTTTGACTCTCAGCTAAGACCTCTCTCCTGGACGTAGCCTTTCCGACCCTCAGATTTGGTTAGATGCTATTTCCTTGGAGGCTACTAACATGCTGCCTTTAATTCCATTTGACACGATTCTAATGGCCCGTTTACTTGTCTGGGTCCTCTTTACCCTACTGGTCTATAGATTTTTCAAAGGCAAGGCACACGATTTGTTCCTGTAGGTTCCTTGTGCCTGGAACTGCTCTGCCCCCAGTATGGTCATCATGAGCCACAGGTGGCCACAGCACTTGAAATGTGGCTCCTCTGAATTGAGATGTGCTAGGAGTGTAAAACACACAGCTGACTTGAAAGACTTTGTGTTAAAAAACAGGTAAAATAATTTTACATTCTCATTCATACTATTTTATATAGGCCACTTATGGGAACGATGGCTTAGAATATATGTATTGTGTGAAATAAAATATAGTATTAATGTTAATTTTCCTCGTTTCATTTTACTCTTTTTCATATGGCTACTAGAAAATTCAAAATTTAAAATCACCTATAAGACGTGCATTTGTGGCTCATGCTATATTTCTTTTGGGCTGTGCTGGCCTAGAGTGTATTGTCTGGCCTGTCTGTTAAATGAAGGAATTGGTAGATGGATCTATATGAAGGGGTAGGTGACTGTCTTCCCACCTTGGGCTCAGCTTTGCTCTAGGTGTGACCCTACAGCCCTGACCTGCTACGTGCTCTGAGCTGGCCAGCCTGGCTGGCAGGGGTCTGTGGGTCTGATTCCTCAAGGGATGCAGCAGCCTGGGACAGAACTCACTACTTTAAGCCTATGGACTCTGCCTTGCAGGAGCCTTGTGCACCTGTGTCCATATTTCCAGGAATAAAATATCAGTGCAACATCCTGAACTGAACAGGATTGATGCTGATTTTGAATAACTGCAACATCCCATGATACCATAAGGGATATTCATTCTTAGTAGCAGTGAGTGAAGACACTTTTCTTACTGGAAATCCTTCATTTTGTGATATCTTGATATTGTAATCAAACAAGATGTTCTGACTAGCTTGAGAATTTCCCAAGGAAGGCTCTGCAATCATGAAGAACAAAGAACCCCTTTCTTCAAGAGTAATTGGAGCTTTCTTTTGTGTATAGAACTTTGTCTCCTTATCTAGTACTTTGTGAGCCGATTGTGTAACCAAGTTGGAAAAAGGAGGAGTTTATTAGACTGCTTATCACTGTCGGAGTCTTTGAACTCTATCTTTCTGAGGATTTACTGGTTGCTTGGAATAGCCACGGGTGCATTGAGAACACAGTTTTCTGGAGATGCTATAGCTCCCACTGGGCACAGAAATTCTTGTGTCTGCTTGACATTTTGAAAGCCGTATTTTTAGTACACAACAGGTCTCAGTTCTCACAATTATGCCCAGCATTTACATAGTGCTTTCCAATTTTTGAAGTGCTTTCACATACAGAATCTTATTTGGTCCTTACCTTCAGTGCTCTTTTAAACGAAACTCTTCTCAGAGTTTTCTACGCTTGCTGTCTTTAAGCTCTTTCTCCTTAGTCTTTGGTAACCCCCCTCCCTTGTGTTTCCAGGCCCCCACTCTGTTGACACCACTCACATAAAAGGTCACCATGACCGACATGTTGCTAGATCCAGTGCTCAATTCCCAGTCTTCCCGTCTCACTTGACCCATCTGAGCCATTTGACATAGTTGATCGCTCTCTCCTCCTCTAAATTCTTTCTTCATTTGGCTTCAAGGACTTGCCTAGCTTTCCACTGAGCTCACAGGCAGCTTTTGCCGTCTCTTGGCTGTTAGCTCTGCATCTTCCTGACTTTTAGTCCTGGAGCCTCCCAGATTTCAGACCTCAGATGTCTCTTCTTTCCTATCTATACTCACTTCATTGGCGATTGTATCACTGATAAGCTAACAATTTATGAATATGTATCATGAGCCTAGATCTCCCCTCTTAATTCCAGACTCACAGATTTAACCACCTACACACCATTGCTCCTTGGTTGTCTTAAACCTATCTCCAACTTCATATTCCCAACCTGAGCCCCCGGGCCTCCCTTCTGATCATGCTCCTTCTGTGGTCTTCTCTGTTTCAGTTAATGCCAACCTCATCCTTCCATTTGCTAAGAGCAAATACCTCAGAGTCAGCCTTGGGTTCTCCCTATTTTTCATAGCTCACAGCAAATGGTTTCTTCTCTGACATCAAGTTTCATCCCGAGTGTTCCACTGTTTCCACGGCTGTCACCCTGGTCTGCACCCCCATCATCCCCTGCCTGGGTTATCTCAGAAGTCACCACTCTGGTGTCCCATTTCTGCTCTGGCTCAGTACAGTCTGATCTCAACAGAGCCGTCAGGGTGATCCTGTTAAAATTCAAACCAGGTCATGTTGCTGCTCTATTCAAATAGCTCCCACTTGCCCAGGGGAAAAAACAAAATGCTTCTAGTGACCCTAAATGCCCTGTGCAAGGTGGCACTCCCCCGACCTCAGACTGCTCTTTCTCCTCATTCCACAGCAGCCACACTGGCCTCCTTGGGGTGTCATGCAATTCCAGGTGGCACACCTGCCTTGGGGCCTTGCATTTGCGAGTCCCTGGGATGCCTTCCCTTCAGAGAGCCTCATGTCTTTCTCCCTTATCCACTTTGGAGCTGTTTCTCAAATGTCTTCTGCCCACAGACCTCTTCCCTGACTACCCTACTTCAACACGCAACCCCTGCCCCCTACCATTTCCTGTTTCCCTTTGCTGCTCTATTATTTTCTCCATGGCATTTAACACTGTCTAGCATACTGTATATTTTATTTATTTATATTTTCTATTGTCTGTCTCTGTCAGATCCATGAGGGCGGGTTTTTTTTTTAATTTCCATTGCTATATCCTCCCACACCTAGAACAATGCCTCACCTATAAGACACACTCATTAAATATTTGTGAATCAATGAATGAATAGTTCTATCAAACAAGCATTATTATTATGCTTTTTTCTACTTTATGAAGGAATTGGGAACTAAAGACTCAAAACAAAATCAAACATTCACACACACACACACAAACACACACACACATACATACACACTCTCTCTCTTTTTCTCTCTCCTACAAAACAAAACTTAACCCAGCACAGCCATGGGATAACTAAAGTGTTTGATCCAGGGAGTGAGCAAGGGCACTGGGTCAAGATAGAGAATAGACTAATGGTTGGTCTGGTTACCAAAAGAGGTTTGTAACTAAGCAATAAACTTAAAAAATTCAGGTTAATGTTTTACAAATGTATATTTTAAAATAATCTTGTAAACTTTTCATTAAATATTAATTTTCACAATAACATCAAAGCAATAGTCATTCCGACTCTAAGCACATTAGCAAAATTTACATACTATGAGAAAATTTGAAACTGTATAATATCATTATATAGCAAAAGAAGTGCAAAATTCTCAAAAGTGAGATTAAATTAGAGAAGCCCCAGGCACTGTCATCCCAAGATTTCTGGGTCCCCGAGGTTCTAGTAATTAATTGCCAATTGCTGCTGGGTAGGCACAGATGACAACTCTAAGAGTACTTCTTCCATCTTGTTGCTGCAAAGTCCAGTTTTAGATGACACAGATTAGAGAACAATGTTTCAGATCTCATTCTGGGATACTTCCTCCTGCAGGAAGACTTTCTTAGCTACCCAGAATTGATTAGATGCCCCTTGCTGTAGCTGCTTCATGGACGTGCCACCTGTGAGTCATCTAGGCCTCACGTTTAGAAGGGCTTCACACTTAGTTTAAGGCTTTGCTATCACTGTCTTAAAATTCTTAGTCATTTTTGAATAAAGGCCCCACATTTCCATTTTTCTCTCTGTCGCACAGGGGCCAAGTCCTGCCAATAAATCATAGCTGGGTGAGGTAAGGAGCGCTAAGGGAGGACCAGGCTGGAAAAGCAATAGCCAACTTCAATTACGTTTGTATGATCAGAGACGAGGTCAAGTTATTTGGTAGTTTTGTGAAATTTATTTGCATAAATTTCCTGCACATGTTTGGCCATTGCATCATTTAATGATTCATTAAATTTTGTTCCATTTAAATAGCAGTTTCAAAATTCATTTCACTGTGTTCTGATTGTTTCCCAGAACTCATAAATCTAAGTTTAGTGATATAGCATGTTGTCTTCTGTAATACATTTGCTGCTGTTCTGATGAAGGAGGGGGAAATGCACTAACCAAATTGCTACATTCTTCTTCTTTTTTTTTTTAAAGAACATTTTCTTTGCTTTTGAAAATCAGGTTTTTCAACTTTGAAATCTTAAAGCAGTAATTGCATAGCTGAAAGCCTATAAAAGCTAGCAGGGCATGCATGCAAAGGAAAAAGGCCAGGTGTGGGATGATGAGGACGGCCGGCAAACTGGGGACTCTGTGCCTCTTAAGTGGGCGGCTACTCCCACTCGAGCTCACTGGGATCGCAGGGAACGCAGGCCCGGCGTGTGCGATCTGTCTTTCCCCAACAAAGGAACCCAAGCATAGAAATTTTTGTGAAATCCCTTGATTTTTGAAAACCTGGGCTCAAATCGAACACCACGTGGCTGCTTTTGTAGGGGTAATTTTTGACATAATTCCTTCACTGTGTCCCAAATAGCATTGACATATTTTTCAGTTCCCTCCTAGGATAAGCTGTTTAAGATCAAGAAAAAAAAAACGATGCCTGTTTTCATCTTGAGGCTCTTTGGACAGAACTTTAGTAACATTTAACACTTGTGAAGAAATGTTAAGTTTGAAATCCAGTGACGGCAACCCACCAGGTTAGCTAACCTCCTGTGTGTGAGTGGGAAGAGACATTTGGTACAACTTCCAATGTTCTGGTAACCTCCAGAAGTTTCTCCATCACAGCCGAATCATGCTGTGTGCTCTACGTAGCACTGTGCCATAGAAACAGAATGTAAGACAGAAATGTAATTAAAGTTCGCCTAGGAGCCACACAAAAAAATAAAAATAGGCAAGTGAAATTAATTTTAATAAAATCTTTTATTTAACTCGGTATATTCAAAACATTAGTTTCAACATGTGATTAATATAACAGTTATTGATGAGATTATTTTACATTCTTTTATGTGAAATCTTTGAAGTCCAGTATATATTTTTTATTTAAAACACATCTCCATTCAGACTTGCCTTAATTTCAAGTGTTCAATAGCTGTATGTGGCTAGTGGCTACCATCTTGTAAAGTTCAGGTTATGTTGTGCTTTTGTGCCCAAAGTCACCAAGCTAGGAAGTTGGTAGATCCAATAGTTTTGTTCAGTATTTTGGACTCTTTGTCGTTCTCACTACAATGACTTGGCCCTAAGTGCAAGAATTCTAAAGTATAGAATTCTGACGCCTAGCTTGGGCTTAGCATTTAAAGGGTATCTTAGTTTGGGCTGTTAAAACAAAGTATGATAGATTGGGTGGCTTATTAACAACAGAAATTTATTTCTGATAGTTCTGGAGCCTGGAAGTCTGAGACCAGGGTGTTAACCTGTCCAGGTTCTAGTGAAGGACATCTTCCATGTTGCAGACTGACTTTTCCTCACATGAAGGAAAGAGGGCAAAAAAGCTTTTTGGTGTTGTTTTCATAAAGGTATCAATTCCCTCATGAGGGTGTCACCTCATGATCTAATCACCTCCTAAAGTCCCCATTTCCTAATACTATCACATGGGGATTAAGGTCTCAACCTTGAATTTTGGTGGGGAGGGACACAAATATCAAGTCCTTGTAACCCAGGATTTGAGAAGATCAGGGCAGGGAAGTAATGGAAATAGATGACAATGCAGGTGGCGGTGAATGGGATTTCAGGTGACAACTTCCCATAGATGCAGAAAGAGTTTGCCTTTTTCTCACAGTGAGAGGTATAGGGGCTAGACATGTGCAATTTACTAGGGAGAGGACCAGTCTCACTGGGGACCTGGAAACTAAAACTCGGGTGGGGGGGTGGTGTGAGCCCAGTAGAGGCTTCTGCAATGGGGCAGGTGAGCAAGAAGAGGAAGCTCTTCACTTCTGGTTGGAGAAACCAACTTATCTGGCCTTTGAGGGGCAATTGTGTGATTTACAGTAGCCAAGAGGTATGGAAAACTCAGATGTTGATGTGGGGTGAAGTGAAGATGTGCCTCAATGCAGTAGTCAGGGGACAACAAGAGGAATTTAGAGGGCAGACTGTGGTCTAGGTCTCTGGGCAGATTCTATCTAGTGGAGTCCAAATAGTAACCTGAGGTTTGGTGACTCCTGAGTCCATTTACCCCCGGCAATGGTGGCGGAGTGTTTCTTGACTGATGGATATATTTTTGAGCACTGTTATGGCTCATTAGTCCAAATTTCCTCTATGGAGGGTATAAAGATTTTTTTTTTTCCTAAAAAAAAAAATGAGTATATGCTACCTTTCAACAGTCCTGTTGTTCTTGCCTTTCAACATTTGCACAGAAGTTTGCCCTTAGTTGCCCATTAGTTGCCCTTTTTATAATACTAGTTTGGTTCTGAATTTTATCAACATGGATGATTTTGCTGCAGATTGAAAACATAAGTATTTGGCTGAAAGTTCTGTAATTTTGGGTTTGAATCTACTAAACCATGATGAGATGGCTAAATCTCGGTAGTTCCTGATATAGAATATGCTTAGGGAATTAGGATGTTGATAGGGTTTGGGTCAGGCTGAAGAACAACTTAGGAATTGTAATCCAAGGATGAGTTGCCAGGGTGGGCTATGTGAGACTGCAGAGATATGGGTGTAATCATGGCCCTGGAGAGAATTAAGGTTGCCTGAGTTGTTTTGTTTATGCAATTTCTCTTGCTTGGAACTCACTCCCTTTCTCCAACAGTAATTTAAAAAACAAGTATTTTCTCCAATAGTTATTTAAGAATTTCATTCACAATTCTTATTAAAGCAACCTATTCCTTCATGCAAGCATGCACGATTTTGTTCATTTACTAAATATATTGCTTGGTGTACAAACGTTTATTGGACACCATGCGCCAAGCACTGGGCTAGGTGGTGGAGATTCAAAACCAAGGAAGCCATGGTCTATCCTCAAGAAGCTCACCACCTGGTGAATTCTCACACTTTAACCCACCTGGGCTGGGTCACCATAGTCTATCCAGTCATCTCTCAGTATTCATGTAATTGGTTTTGTGTTCAATTTATTGTTTATATTCCTAGTACACTTCCTGGAGTGGCCTGGCCCTCCTAAGTGACTAGATATATCCATTAGCAAAAATTCTGCTTTTTTCTTTCTTTATAACTCATCGTAGGGCCTGCTATTTTGCACACAGTAGGCTCTAATGCACATTGTTAACTGAAAGACCACTTTCCAGGTGGTGTCAGTGGATCGTCACTTTTACACATGATTATCGATATTGCTAATAGAGATTTGAGGGTTGTTGAGGACAAAGTCAACTGACATAGAAAGCCTCTCTTGTGGAGTCTACGTAGACTAAACACAGCCTCTATTGTCCTTGTATACGCCAGACACCCTAGAGACATTCTCTTCTGAAAATACCAGTGTGTTTGACATTGGTTTTTAATGACAGGAGGATTAAATTAAGGCTATATCTTTGTGGATATCTTCCTTGTGTGTTGCAACTGTTCAAGAAGTACAGCTTTGGGGAGTTCCCCTAATGAAGTGCACAAATAGCAGCTTTCTTTCAAGCTGTCAGTGAGGAATGCTGTCTTACTCAAGCGAGTTTCAGTGACCCCTTTACTCTAAAGGGAGCCCAGGGTCTGAACACATTTTTTTTCCTTTTTTTTTTACAAATAATACACTGCTTGCTTTGCAGCTCTGATGATTTTCTCCTGTCTTGGAGGCTGTCAAATAACCACAAGGCTGCTTGATTCTCAGGACAAAGGTATTTGCAGAGAAACTGATCAAACTATTATTACTAATAATCTCATTACTAAGGCATCACCAATGCCTTTGTGCATTTGAGGATACCAAATAGATTACAGTTTTATTCTGGAAACTCTGGAGGCATACAGGAACAAATCAGCTTACGAGCACAGTGGGAGCTGGTAGTTCTTTCCTGGCTAAGCCACTTTGTGCTTGGGAGAATTGCTGCCTCATTTTTGCAGGAATGCAACCCTTCTGGTAAGGGGTCTTCTAAAGGATTGGTCATAGAAGCCTTTAACGGTAGTCGTGACTGCAGGCTACCATTGTTAATGAGATTTTTTTTTTTTCTCCTGACAAGGGCACCAACATGCTCCTTGAGAAAAGGGACAAGGAAGGTTCATTATAGCCACAGGCAGAGGCTACTAGCACATGAGAACAGATTTTGCCCTTTGCTTTGGTGGGAAACAGGAGGAGGAGGAGGGGAATTGTGATGGGAGGTAGAGACACCCTCTCCCTCTTATGTCCATGTTCACAGATTTCAGTCTCAGAATCATGGATCCAGTGCACATGCTTTATGTGTTCCCTGCCTTGAACCGGGCATCTAAGCGGCTAGAACACTTGGCCAAAAAAGGCCAAGGCTAAATTGCTTCCCATTGGGAACAATAAACTTCACAGCACATATTCTGCTTCCATAATAGGGTTTCCAGATAAAATACAGGCCATCTAGTTCAATTGGAATGTTAAATAAACAACATAGAACTATTTTAGTATAAGTATGTCCCAAACATTGCATGGAACAGACTTATACTAAAAAATTATTATACTGGGTTCTTTATCTGAAATTCAAGTTGAAACTGGGTGTCACTAAATCTGGCAACCCTACATAGGGCAGAACGAGAGTAGGGCTTGAAAATACACCTCCTACCTCCTAACAGCTGGCCATGGGTAGCCTGTTGCAGACCTGTCTTGACTACAGATTGCCTTTGGAGAAGATAGTGGAGGTGGAGCCCGTCGTTTCCAGAAAGCTTCTGGGAAAATATTCCTGTCCTTCCTGGTTCTCCTCTAACTGCTCCCAATCCCCACATCCACATGAAATGGGCATGACTGGCCTGAGAAGACACCCTTGAGTGGCTCAACGGGTGGTTTCAATGTGGAGGATGGGGAAGGCAGCAATGACAGCCTGGGTGGCCCAGGCAGTGTGGACCCTAAAGCTGGGGAGACTGGTCTAGGCAGGGGGCAGTCAGGCGGCAGTTCAGGGCAGCCCCGGTGTGCCTTGGCTGCACCTAAGAGACACAGGCTTGCCTGCCTTCCCCTCTGTTCTCCTTTCTCCACTCTCTATTCCTCCATTTGCATTTTTGCTGCCCCTGCCTGGCTGTGTCGAGTACCTGAGCAGACCTGAATAGCGTACCAAGGGTTTAAGACTCTGCTTCTCACAACAGCACCATGTTTATTCTGAGAGTTTGCATGGCGCTCCCGGGGTGGGGTGGGGATGGCGTGGGGGACGTGGGCCTTCTTTCCCTGTTTTGAACCCGACAATCTGACAAACTGATCCAAGGTTTAGGAAATTCAACAAAAAACGAAAAAGCTGACATTTGTATAGCACTTCAAAGCTTCTAAGCAAATTCTCATATAATATTTCATTTACTTCTAACCATTTAGGAATTGTTACAACCCTAGCAGGGCTCGGTGACATGTGGAAGGCCACGGACTCGAGTGACAAAGCTGGGTTTTACTCTTCGGGCCAATACATTTTCCACTCCACGTGGAGGAAAGTGGAGGTCACGAAGGTGTGTGAACCATTGGAGAGGGGAGAATGGATCCTGATGCCCAGGATCAGGGAGCTGGGTGGGGGAGCACGCATCCTATTTTTTAGTTTTATGAAGAATAAACCTTGAGATCCTGAATGCCTGGCCTGCTCACATGAGAGTCCGGAGCAAGGGAGGGCAGACAGAGTCTGCTGGACAGAGAAGCAGCTCCTGGGGTCTACAGCAGCACCCTGGCCTGGGAAAGCCGGCACTAGGTCATCTGAGGGCCCTTGTTTGTCTGGGTTCTTTCTCTCCCCTACAATAAGCAGACCGTGGTGAGAGCTCGATAATGCAGAGTACCGTCTGGTTTTGCAGGTCTCTCTTTCACAGTGGGGTTGTTGAGAGAACTTGGTCTAGCAGCAGCCACTGCAAGGCACAGGTGGGAGGGAAGCTGCAGACACTCCCAGGGGACACCCACGGTCTCTACTGCGAGTTTCCTAGCTTTCTCTGGAAAGTAGCATTCAGCAACGTGGGGGAGAACAACTAGAGGCAGATTCTAGGCTAAGGACTGAAGGCTGCTTTTCCCCACTGGCGCCTCCAAACTCTGTCTCATCCATGAGGACTATTTTGATCCCCCCTCTTTCAAGGAAGTACCAACTTGGAAACTAGTCATTGGGCTTCAAAAAGCACATGTGAGTTAATATTTGGCAGGACATATCTGGAGCCAGGGGCAGCTCACAGAGCCGGGCTCAGGAACAAGGCGTGGGCAGTGACTCAGGTTCCTGGGTGCTCTGACCCTCCCAGGTGGGTCACACGTTCCCTGGCCACTTCCTCTTTCCCCACGCCCTGGCCGCGGGGAAATCCCTGCCGGGCACTATAAGAAGCCCCTGGGCTCCTTGCAGAGCTAGCGGCTCCCGCCCAGAGGACAAGATGAGGCCGGGCCACCACTGTCTTCTAGCCCTTCTGCTCTTCCTAGGCCAGGCTGCAGGGGACTCGGAGGATTTGGCCCCGACCCCTGGCTATAGCACCTTCGGGAACTTTGAGTCCAGCTCCAGCCCCACCTTCTTGGCCAGCGAATCGCCTCCATCCCAGGTGAGGAGACCCCAGAGTCTGATTGAGCTGTGTTCATTCCTTTCCTCTCGCTTTTTGGGGACCTGAATACAATTTCACAGATGGCTAGACCTGGGCATGCTATAAGATTTACAACTCCTTTTGTTAAGTATAGGTGCCCTGGAAATGAATGAAAACCTGGGTGAAATAATTAAATTGTGAGCAAGGGAGACAACCTCTCATTTCTCTAGCTGGGGAGCTTTTGAGAAAGAATCTATGCCTTAAAGAGGTTCTCAAACCTGGCTGCATGTTAGAATAGGTGGTGAGGTGTACTCTGAAAGTACAGACTTATGAGTTCTGTACTTAAAAAAAAAAAACCATCCTGCATAGATGTTTAAAAATCAGATTAAAAAAATTTTTTTTAAGATTTTAAATTATTATGGGTATCTAATAGTTGTATATATTTATGGGGTGCATGTGAGGTTTTGATACAGGCATACAATGTGTAACAATAACCAAATCAGGGTAACCAGGGTATCCATCACCTCATGCATTTATCAGTTCTTTATGTAAAAATCAGATATTTTTAAAAACCTCTTCCCAGGTGATTCTAATCTGCAGCGTGGAATAGGAACTCTTGGGGAAGGGGCCCTGCTACTACTAGCAGCTCCAGGAAAGTTTGTCCAGTTGATTTGCTGCCCAGCAGGGAGCCTGCGGATGGTGAACAGTGGCCCTCAAGGGAGTGAGAGAGAGAGCCGCAATGCTCTAGTTGGAGCCCTGACAGTTTCTCTTGGCCTAGTTTGTAAAGGAGATGGGTGTCAGAAATAAGGGGAGGAATTATTGGTCTTTAGGAAAGTGAACATTTCCCCAGGGGATTGTTAACTCTTTTCAATCTTCTTTATAGGGAATTGTTAGGGCCATTTTTTCAGCTCTAAACAACAGCAGCAACAAACAAAACCAAAAAGTCATGCATTACAAAGGGACCAGTCCAGCCAGGCTAAGTACACAGAAGGCATAATGGGCCCAGTCCTTGGCAGATGTCCTCTTCCCATCTCCTTTAAAGCAGTGGGAACAAGCTTGGAGGGGGTGAGAGGTTGGGCGGCAAGAAGCAGTTACGCACTTCACCTCTGGGCTTTTCTGCCCGAGGTCCGCTCTGCAAAACCTCCTGGGCTATCCTTGCTAAGGCATGACTTGGGATGGGGAAGTCTTAACATCTTAATCCTGTACTTCTAGAATCTTTACTCACAGGTCAGGCAGCTGCTTACCTGAGCATGTGTGAATGGAAGGGTGAATGGGAAAAAGGGAAGAAAAGGTTTTGGTTTATTTTCATTTTCACCATCAAGAATATATATATATATATATACACAATAAAAATTTGGTGATTAACAAGTGTTTTGGATAGGGCCTAGATAGAAACAGTGGCAATGATATTTACTGTGTGTCTAATAAATGCCAGGACTAAGTTAAGTACAGAGTATATATTATCTTATTTAACCCTAAGACATAGGGAAAATTAATGGTCCCATTTGAGAGATGTGAAAACTGAGGCTTAGCAAGATAAACTTATTGGGTTAAAGTCACTAAGCTAGCAAGTTATATAGCTCAAAATTAGTCTATTCATTGTCATAACCATCTCTCTATATGCAGATTTCTTTATTTCCAGGGAGATGAAAATTGCTTACTTTTAAGAGGAG
>VSMD01008324.1:0-10762 GCA_008750895.1 Mirza zaza | reverse complement strand
TTCCACGTATGAGTATCTCTGCTATTTTTTTTTTTTTTTTGAGACAGAGTCTCGCTTTTGTTGCCCAGGCTAGAGTGAGTGCCGTGGCGTCAGCCTAGCTCACAGCAACCTCAAACTCCTGGGCTCAAGCAATCCTGCTGCCTCAGCCTCCCGAGTAGCTGGGACTACAGGCATGTGCCACCATGCCCGGCTAATTTTTTCTATATATATGAGTTGGCCAATTAATTTCTTTCTATTTATAGTAGAGATGGGGTCTCGCTCTTGCTCAGGCTGGTTTCGAACTCCTGACCTCGAGCAATCCGCCCACCTGGGCCTCCCAGAGTGCTAGGATTACAGGCGTGAGCCACCGGGCCCGGCCTATCTCTGCTATTTTAATGAATAAAGGAATGAATGAGAGAAACAACCCTGGAGGGAATTTTGATTCCCAAAGGAATCTTGTGTTAAAGAAGAAATGATGCAGAGGGACTCCGAGCTCAGGGTCTTCATCATACCACTTCTACCCCCAGGCCCTGCCTTTATTGTTGGCTCTAAGGTCCCAGCTGCAAGGCTTTTGATTTGAAATCAACTGCTTCTTAAAACTTATGGAAATGGATCTATCCTGTACAAAGAATTTAGGAATATGCTGTACCTCACCTAATATCATTATGGGGTATTTACCTGTCTTGGAATTGGGGAAGCCTTAAATATCATTCGTTTGAATGTGGTAAAGTATTTATGTTCCCTTTAGAAATGTCTGAAATTTTGAGAAAATTCTCAGTTCCTGCAAGTGAGTTATAGTTTTGGCAGTGAGTTACATGTTTTACCCAAATTTTAAGGTTTTGGTCCTCTCTCTCCCCACCCCCGAAACACATCTGTGAAATGTAATGGAAATAGTGACAAAGTGGGAATAACATTTTAAAAGTTTCCCAAGATCATTTTGTTTTACTGCCTCTAAGTCAGATATATGAATTAAAACAAAAACTCAAAACTTTAAAAATATCCTGACATTGGGCTGTGCTATTAATATCATTAGCACATAGTTTTAAAAGTATATATTAATATTAGATGCTAGATTTTACACGTGTACTGAATGATGAAAGTATTTTTACTTTACAGAAAAGGAAATCAGGTTTAAATTGTCGATTAGGATTCTTTTGTTACAATTAAACTTTTTGAGATTTACCCAGAATGAGTATCACAGGACTCCTTCTATCAACTCCATTTCACTTATTTGCCTTTTTTTTTTTTTTTTTTAAGGAACATTGGTTGACCTAGACCTCAGGTTAAGTACAGAAACTTCAAGATGAGATTGGAGGGTCTCTGACTTTTACAGTGTCTACTCTCGCAGTACAGAGAATAACTTCCCCTTTGAAGAACTGCTCTAGTGGAGCTGTGTGCAGTGATTCTTGGTTGAGTTGCAGGAACAGACACACCTTAGAGAGAGGCTCTCTCCTGCCCTGCCAGCCACTGCCACCCCTCTCCACTTCCCATCCTCACCCAGAGAGAGTATGACCCAGAGAGATTAAGTATCTTGTCACAGGAGGCAGAACTGGCAGGGACAAGAACCCCCTCTATCATTGGTATTCCGGTCCTCTTCCCCTCTCCCTTAGCAGGCCTAGCTGACAAAGACATCCCTCATCCATTGTGTGAAATCACCAGTTACCTCTTTTCCCATCGACCACTACTTCTTTTCTTTCTGTGTACCTCTCCCTCTCTGTTATTGTTTTTTTTTTTTTCTATTTCCACCTGTTTCTCCTTCCTCTGTTCTAACCACTTCTCTCCTATTGCTGTGTTTTTCCTTCTGCCTCCTCCTCTCGTTTCTTAATTGGCTAATATATAGAATGACAGGCAGTATTGTCATAATTGGAGTTTTCTGGTTGTTTGGAACAGAAATGGGCCCTGACTTACTGAAGCTCAAAACTTATAATTTTCTAGGTAGTCTAGTCCAAAGGGGGAAGTAGAGGGCTGCCGTAGCCTTCCCTGTTTGATAAAAACTCTGTATTCATTTTGATGGGGGAATAATCTTTCCTTCTCCCCTTCTGTCTGGTTCATTTGTTCATTCTTTCATTGAACAAACATTCATTGAGCACCTGGGCTAGACACTCTTCTGGGCTCTAAAGATGGCAATGAACAAGAGAGGTAAAATCCCTGTCCTCGCAGAGCTTAGATTTTGCTTGGGAAACAAATCAAAGGTCAGTGAAAACCACTGGTGAGGTGCTGGTGAGTGGCTGGCTACCTCACATTGGAATGATGAGGAACCCTGGCAGAGCCACCGCAGCTGGAGCAGACACTGCAGAGGCTACTGCAGGTGATGAGGGCTGAGTTCTCTGCTGGGCTCACATGTGAGAGTGAGTTTAGGTTTTAGTCTCCATGATGTGTGGAGTTGTTAGAGAGTTGAAATGATCTGATCTGCACCTACAAACACCTTTTAAACTCATCTTTTAGAATGCCACTTGAAGCTCTATATGATAGGATGATCTACATGATTCAGATTTCTCTTTTTTTTCTTTTATTGTCCCATAACACACAGAACCATTCACAGATTTCTCTTATGCTACTGTGCCACAATGGTCTAATTTCCCTATCACCTTCCCTATCATCTGCATTTTTATGTCCCTAAAATATAACTCAGTACCTACAGGCCGACATGTGAACTAAGAGGTGGATTTGTTACATGGGCTGTAAAGGACATTGGCAAAGCCTATTGGTGTTGTCTTGGAATTTCATTGAGAATGTAGACCTTTGTTTTTATATCACCTGTCTCTTAAAGCTAAGGGAATCATGTTTACTTATTTATTTCTTTAAATTTATTTTTTTAAATAAATAAGTAAACATGATTTAAGCTTATTTTTAATCAACACATAATCATTATACATATTTATGGAGTACAGTATGCTATTTCAATACCTATATACAATGTATATTGATCAAATCAGGATATTTTGCTTATCTGTCACCTCAAACATTTATCATTCCCTTTTGTTGGGAACATTCAAAATCCTCTCTTCTAGCTATTTGAAAATATAGGATAGATTACTGTTAATTCTAATCAGCCTACAGTGCTATAGAACACTAGAACTTATTCCTCCTATGTAGCTGTGATTTTGTATCCATTAGCAAATCTCTGTCTATATTTCTCTCCCCTCTTCCCAGCCTCTAGAAACTACTATTTTGCTCTACTCCTATGAGATCAACATTATTAGCATCCACATGTGAATGAGATCCTGTAGTATCTTTCTAGCTTATTTCACTTAACATAATGTCCTCCCGGCTCATTCATGTTGCTGCAAATGACAGGATTTCATTCTTTTTTATGGTTGAGCAATATTCCATTGTGTATCTATCTATCTATCTATCTATCTATCTATCTATCTATCTATCTATCTATCTACATACCTACCACATTTTCTTTATGGATTCATCTGTTGGACACTTAGGTTGATTGTATATCTTGGCTGTTGTGAATAGTGCTACAATAAACATGTGAGTACAGATATCTCTTCAACATACTGATTTCCTTTCCTTTAGATAAATGCCCAGTAGTGGGATTGCTAGATCATTTGGTAGTTCCAGTTTTAGTTTTTTGAGGAACCTCCATACAGTTTTCCATAATGGCTATACTAATTTACAGGGAATAATGGTTATTTGTAGTTCTGTAGTATAATTCAGGTATTTAGCCTTCTAAATTGATTTACAATTGATTTACAATTGATCTATATTGATTTACAAAAGGATAGTACCTTAGTGGTCCCTATCATAATTATATAATATAATAAATACCCATAGGCCTGACCTCATATTTGGTGAATTAGAATCTCAGGGAGGAGAGATCAGAATATCTGTATCTTTTCTTTTTAATTTTCAAAAAGTTTTTAAAATTTATTTTTATTTAAAGAATTTTTTTTTTTTTTGACATAGGGTTTCACTCTGTTGCCTAGGCTGGAGTGCACTGGCTTCATCATAGTTCACTGTAGCCTTGAACTCCTGGATTCAAGCAATCCTCCCACATCAGCCTTCCCAAAGTGCTGGGCCTACAGGCATGTGCATCCACACTCGGCTAATTTTTAAAATTTTTTGTAGAGACTGGGTCTCATTGTATTGCCCAGGCTGGTTTCAAACTCCTAGGCTCAAGCGATTCTCCTGCCTAGGACTCCCAAAGTGCTGGTATTACAGGCATGAGCCACTGCACCCAGCCAAAGATATCTATATCTTAAAACAGCTTTAAAGGTTTTTGTGAGTAATACTTAAAGTTGAGACCCCCTGGATTCGAAAATCTGAAAAAATATCAAAGGTATACTTGATGAAGTCAGGAACATATTTGCTTTGTTCTTGTTATTTTCTATGGTGCCTGGTACCAGTAACTCTTTGATGAGTGAAAACATGAATTATCTGAATGTAGAACTGTGGAGAAGTCTCTGCTCATCTCCTTTCCCTTTCTCCTTCCCCTTCCTCATTTTCCTTACTACTAGTAAACCTTCAGTGCAAGTCTTGTTGTTGATCAAAAGATGGGAGTGGGAAATTGCTAGCCAGGAGTCAAGGGGGCCTGTTTTCTGGAAGTAGTGAGGTCTACCTATAGTAGTGAGCCAGGATGGGAGAGAAGTCCCCAGCAGCTGTAAGGAAGGTGGGTAGACTTCCTATATATTATGTATACTGGATATGTATACAATAGATCTGTTGGTGAGTTAAAGTTACCTTTTTTAAAAAAAATTGATAGAATTACACTGAGAATTAAGTTACTTTTATTTAAGGAGTTGCCTTTACTCATTTCAATTCTATTTGTGGAATTAGTAAACCAATGTATGTAGGGAACATGGTTACTTAAAAAATTTGTGCACATTTAAGAGTGATTAATTCTGTTATCTTCTTGATGGACAGTCCTGTCATGTGGCATATGTTTGAATAGTTCAGGCTAATGCATAGAAAAATTGCCACAGAATCCTGTGTGTAAACACCTGAATGGTGGGCAGAACTCTTGTTTCTCCTGCTTTCTCTAAGCAACAAATCTTTTGTAAATAATGGAAGAGAACAACCAGTTCCTCGTTTGATGTTCATTGTTAGTTTTCTTTTCTTAAGTAAATTCAAAGAACTTTGGCTTACAAGTTATTATGAGATTGTAGACCTGAGATTTAGTTTACATGCTGTGTGCCTTCTGTCTTAGAAGTTTGGATAACATCTCACAAACTTCTTAAAATTTGAAAAAAAATAAGATGGCTGTATTTGAAAAGGCTTTTTAAAATTTTAATTTTAAAGATAGTTTTATTTAAAGTCCCTTGGATACATGCTGTAGTTACTAAAATGAATACCTTGGGTTGTCTGGTCTACCTCCTTCCCTTTGCCTAAGAGATCATGGGCTGCCTTAAGTTGCCTTAAGTTGATGAGAAACAACCCACTCTCATTGAGTTCTATCCCTGGCAAGTTTGGTCGGCTTCCTCCTATGTATACCCAGAAAGTTTTTGAACCTTTGTGTTTATTTTATTCCCAATTGTTTCCCTCTAGTTACAGTAAGGAAATCTGTCTCCTCTCATACTTGCCCTGCCTTTCACTACCTTAGATTTGCAGTCAATCCTAATCATAATGCCAAATATTGAGAACAATTATGCATTTCAAAGTGGAATTATATATAACAAAGTACCAATCAAGACATTAGAAATAATTAAACATTTACTTTGGAGTGCTTATAAACATATTCTTGATTTCCTCATGTTTTTCTAATCTAGCTTTTCCTCAAGTATTAGCATTGAGGGAAGAGAATTTAAAAAACAAACACACTTATTTAATTTGATTATTTTAGTTTTAAGTTTCTGAAATAATGTCTCCTACATTTTATTTTAGATATATGATTTTAATTATAATATGGAATATATTATCATTTTTAGACTAGCCTAGGAAACTTACAATCTTAAGATTATATCTTTGGGAAAATATTTTCAGAATTCAAAATATTATCCCTTACAAATCCACTTTTGGACTATAGTTTATTTGCAAGTTAAGGACTGTAGTTGATAATAGGTGTTAAGAGGGTTAAAACATTGAATCATAGTCTATTATAGTATATCTACATCAGTTCTTCATCATAAATAGATGGTTGGTTGCCTTTTAAGCTTGATCAAATTCAGTCATTGGTTTAAAGAATACACTTTTACCTTTTTTCACTTTTCTTTCTTCATTTGGAAGGTTTTTTTGAAATAAGACTCATACTATACTCAGAAGTAAGCAGTGAAACTCAGCACCAGGAGTTTTAACATGAAACCATTCCATTTGAAAGTATGTATTATTCAGGTGATATTCAGGAGTGAATCTGTTTTTGTGTTTTATACAGAGACTGCCTTCTGATGACGAGTGATAGATGATGTATGAGGTTATGGTTACCTGTGTGTTGTAACATAACAGCCCTGTGCTCAGCTTGTGTAAGGTTAGGGACTTAGGTTTTCTTGGGACCAAACATGTTCTCCTTTCTACCTTTAATGGGTCCTTTAGATGTCTGTTTGCTGAGAGCATTGGCTTGATGTTTCCTTAGTTTGCTTAATAGAGAGTTGGGCTATTTCAATGTGCTACAACCAGCTCAGTGATGTTCTGTGTTGGAATGTGAGCTCACCTTACGCAAAAGAAGGCCATAGTGCCACTGACACAGTCCTAGCAAGAGATGTATATTTGTCCTGGCTGCAGCTGTCTTTTTTGGAAGGATATCTTTTTAGGCTAATTATGAAAATGCCGGCTCCCATCAAATTATATGGGAAGACACACATGGCTGATGTTGTCTGTAATTCTCCTAAATTGCCCATCAAAGAGCTCTCACTGGTTTTATTCTAATTATACCCATGAGAGGGGTGGGAGAATATTTCTATTCCAAACTAATTCTCAAATGCATAGAATAAAGTCTGCTCCTTGTTGACTGTATATCAAATCCCAACTTCAAATTAGATGTCACATGAGTATTTCAGAGTAAACATCACCTCAAACAAAAAGCATAGTTATTTCTAGACCTTGTTCTTATAAGGATGCAAAATTAATATTTTTAAAATAGAAATATGCAATGGAGAGAGGGACCTGATGTCAGCTTCTGCTTTAATTCTATAATTAGTCTATCCTCCATATTTGTTAAGCAGATGCATTGTCTTGTATTTTGCTGACTTCATAATCTGTGATTTATAAAAGACTCAAAACTTGAAGAACAGGAAGAGTGACTTACTTTCTTTTACAATATGTTCAAACAAAGACTGTAGAAGATAAGATGCATTCATTCTTATTCTGTTTTAATTAGACTATTTAGCATGACATTTTAAATAGAATGAGCAAAATACAAATTATTTTAATATACAGTTGCATTTCTGGTTTATAGTCTGACTGACCTATCTCATTTGTAAGTAATTGTTTAACACTGAATATTTCTATTTCCATAGGCAATTATAACAAAAGAAGAATCGTCTCTACATTTGAGAAATGTATAACTTCTTCCTTTTTTTTTAAATTGTAAAGTTGAATACAGATATTGTTTTCTCAGTCACTGGATATAATGGGAGGAAATGATTAAGAATAATATGTGGCTAAAAATAAAATTAAAACATTTTATTTGTGTTTGTGTATGACAAGACTTAATGTCTTCAGGAAAAAGCAGTTTATAAATTAAGTGCTCTGGCATTTAAAAAGTCTGAGGAACAAGTTTTGAGAGCTAAGGAAGAGACTTTAAAAGTTTTATGTTTCAGCTTTTTGCAGTTTCTTGCCTGTTAGTGTGCTTTTATAGATGCTCTTTCCATGGACTTTTGTGATTCATTCTTTGCAGGTAACTGGTAATTGCTTTTCTTTCCTAAAAATAAACCCAGCTTGGTAATCTTATTCTTTTGTTCATGAGAAGTTCAAACAGGAGAAAATGAGTAAGGTACTAGTAATATTACCTCCCTTCTGTTGACATGTGCTTTGTTGGAGAAGGAGATGGCCACCTCAGGGATCTTCTGTTATTTTGATAATGGGTTTGATAAAGCACCGGCTGGTGGCATTTATTTTATGGTTGTTGATACCAAGGCACCAGGAGACTAGGGAGGCTATTCGAAGAGGCAGAACTGAGGGTAAGGTCAATGTCTGTACTTTAAAATAAGAGGGTTGAACTAATTGATGGTCTCTGTGTTATGGTTTTGTTATATATAGCAATTATGAGGGACGTTTACAACTTCATGTTTTGATGTTTGTGTACATAGACAGGCTTTAGGGCTTAGGTGTGAGAAAGAGAAACAGTGTGAGTCCAGCCTCACGTGGATATCAGGGGTGAAAAGGAGAAGAAAATATTTCGGGAGCAAAGTTTTCCTTTCTGTGGGCCCTTGCTATATGTAATAGAAGAACTATGTGCTAGATACAATTCTGAGCACTTGACATATGTTATTAAATCATTTACTCTTCCCGACAAACAACCTTGTGAGGTAGTTACAGTTACTGTCCCCTCTTTACATGTAAGGAAACAGAAGCATAGACAATGTCATGCCTCTTGTAGGTGAAAGAGCCTAGATTTGAACCCAGGCAGGTTGGCTCTGGCCTCCGGATGCCTAATCACTACACTCTGCTGCCTTATTCTGTAGATGATGGTCAGTGTTCTGTGTCTATGTCGTGCTTCTCACATAAAGTCCCCGCTATTTGTGCAACCATCCAACATGTTTTCAGTGTGTGCTATGTGCCAGGTACAGTGTTGAGTCCTGCAGATGCAGAAGAGATGGAAATCTTGCTCTCATTAGCCTAACAGCTTAGCTGGGGAGACGGACTAAATCAAGTAACAAAGTGGTGTAAGAATTCGAAGAAGGGCAGAGAGCTTTGAGAACATAAGGCAGGAGCCTGATCTTATCAGGTTTCCAACAAGCCTGTCCCAGTTTAGAGCCGTGATCCCAAGGAAGGGGAGGAGGTGGCCATCTAAATGGTACTATGATGCAAGGCTGGCTCAGCTCAGGTCTGGTCACGTGGGACCATTCCCCACCCGCTTTAGCTCTTAGTATCAATGTCTTTAAGCTCCTTAATGAGGTTGCAAACTCTCCTGTGTCCTCATATGCATGCCAGCTCCTGTGCAAATTGTAAGCATTAAATAAATACTTGTAGATTGAATTACTGTCAAGCCTGGTGATTTGTGTTCTGTTTTACCTCCTGCTGGCTGCCTTTTATCAGGCATTGGGAGTGGCTGAGTGTAGCTTCAGAACAGACACAGGGGAGGTGGGAGAGTGAATATCCAGATCAGGGAGTCTGCCTTGACTCTAAATACTTTCTGTAAGCAAATACAAATCATATGAGCCAGAGCTTTTATTTTTTAAATCAGTCTCTTTATTACTTTGTCCTGTAGCACGTTGGAGAATTGAATCTACGTGGTTTGATGCTCTCATACAACTGGGCTTGGAAAGTTAATTTTACTAGCTCCTCTGGGCATTACCACTAGAGTTATAGTGACACATTTTTAAAAATCTCATTCACTAATTATTAATTATGCTGAATTAACCCTCTGGGGTGGATGCACTCTCACCTTTGTAAGTTTAAAGCTCATTTACTAGACATACGTTTACTGAGCATCTAGCTGATAGAAGGCATTGGCAGGTTTATAAAGGTATGAGAAACTTGGGTACTGCACTACACAAGCTTTCTACTTTAGTCTAAAGGAAAATAATCACAAAAGAGCTGTGAGGGGGGCCGGGCGTGGTGACTCACGCCTGTAATCCTAGCACTCTGGGAGGCCGAGGCAAGAGGATTGCTCGAGGTCAGGAGTTCGAAACCAGCCTGAGCAAGAGCGAGGCCCTGTCTCTACTATAAATAGAAAGAAATTAATTGGCCAACTAATATATATATATATATATAAAAAATTAGCCAGGCATGGCGGTGTATGCCTGTAGTCCCAGCTACTCGGGAGGCTGAGGCAGCAGGATTGCTTGAGCCTAGGAGTTTGAGGTTGCTGTGAGCTAGGCAGATGCCACGGCATTGACGCTAGCCTGGGCAACAAAGTGAGACTCTGTCTCAAAAAGAAGAAAAAAAAAAAAAGCTGTGAGGGGCCCATCAAGAAGTGGTTATGAGTGTCTCTGAGGGAGACAGACTGCCTGACTCTACTGTGCCCTAACCCTGTGACCTTGAGCTACTGATGGTGGTTCACATGTAACATGGAAATGGGGATAATAGTGGGCTCTACCTCAGGGCGATTGGGAGGATCGATGAGCCAAATGTAAAGTGCCTAGAATAGTGCATGGCAACACAGTATGCACTGTATGACTTTTGTTGTTTATTATTGTCATTTTCACTTTTATAGTTGTATTTGGAGTCCTAAGAGTAAGAGTTCTGAGCTAGAGAAGAAAGGCATCATGGAGCTGGTGTTTGAGTTAGGTCTAATGAAATGGGAATAAGTTTAATAGGCAGAGGTGGTGAGGAGAACATTCCAGAAAAAAGAACCCCTCAGATGCCAGAAGATATCAAGTATGTTTAGGGAATGGTGAGAAGTCCAGGCTAGTGGGTGGGGTCATTTGATGAACAATGACAGAGTCACCTGGAAAGGGAGGCTAGGACCATATCTTGGTGAAGTGTTGGCAGTCTGGGCTTTTTGAACAGGATTGAAACTTCAGAGTCTTGCTGTGGCACCTTTGGAGCAGGTAGGAGGAGGAGGCGGAGAAACAGTGTTAGTCCTAGAATACGGTGGTAAGGATTCAAAAATGGTGATGATAATCACAAAAGGAAGGTGAAGTGTAGATTCATGAAAGAGCTAATGAAACTTAAGAGTCAGGGCTCTCACTTGCTCTGGCCCCTCTCTCAAGGTTGTTGAAGGGGCAAATTTTTA
>VSMD01008323.1:0-58034 GCA_008750895.1 Mirza zaza | reverse complement strand
GGAGTTCGAGACCAGCCTGAGCAAGAGCGAGACCCCATCTCTACTATAAATAGAAAGAAATTAATTGGCCAACTAAAATATATATAGAAAAAATTAGTCGGGCATGGTGGCACATGCCTGTAGTCCCAGCTACTTGGGAGGCTGAGGCAGCAGGATTGCTTGAGCCCAGGAGTTTGAGGTTGCTGTGAGCTAGGCTGACGCCACAGCACTCACTCTAGCCTGGGCAATAAAGTGAGACTCTGTCTCAAAAAAAAAAAAAAAAAAAAAAAGACAACTGGAAACTTGAATGCTGCCAGTATATTTAATTATGCCAAAGAATTACTGTTAATTTTTAAAGATATGAAATATCATTGTGGGTTTTTTGTTTTTGTTTTTTTTTTAGAGACAGGGTCTCTCTCGGTCATTCAGGCCGGAGTGCAGTGACATAATCATAGCTCACTGCAGTCTCAAAATCCTTGGCTCAAGTGATTCTCCTGCCTCAGCTTCCTGAATAGCTGGGACTACAGGTGTGCACCCCCATGCCCAGCTGTGGTTATGTTTTTTAAAGGAGAACTTACATTTTAATACATACTTAAATATTTATGGATAAAGTGACATGGATTTAGTTCAAAATAAAATGGGAATAAGAGGGGGAAGAAAGAAGTAGGTAGAAGTACAGATGAAATAAAATGGGCCATGAGCTGATAACTGTTGAAGTTGGTGATGGGTACATAGGAGTTTATTATGTGACTCCATCTACTTTAACATATTCTTGCAATTTTCCAAATTTTTTATAATAAAAATTTTTTTGACAAAAGCTTGCCAAAACCAAAATAAGATATATTGAAAGACTATGAGAGTCCTATCACAGGCCAAGATCAAGAAGAAACTGGATGGCCTTTTAGTAATATTATAGTTCTTGCAATATAAATGACACACAAGGATTTCTTCTTCCAGTGATGGGAAGCTATTTAAATCAGCAGGCCTAGCTAAATCATCTCAATTCACCACTTAATTTTGCTGACAGAAACTTTCTTGCAACTCTCAAAACTGTTTATAAACAACTAATATTAATTCAGTTTCCTCAGAAGTAAATATATTTGCTTAAATGACTTACCCCAAGGCATACTCGAATGAGAACAAAAATTAATCAAATGAGAAAATGCACTTAAAAATTATTTTTTAAAGTACCAGATGCAATTCACCTCTAAGGTACAATTATTATTAGTATGAGTAATATTTCTGTCATCAAATAATACACTTCATGAGACAAAGATGTAATACATTTTCTGGGATTGATGATTAACATCTGTTCCCTCAAAATATATACACAAATATGCTAATTCAGTAGACAGGTTACAGTTATCAGGAAAAGAGAGAGAGAAAGAGAGAAAGAAACTCTTACCAATCCATGTTTAGCCAAAAAGATTTTGTATGCTGGCATAGAGTAAAAATACAAATAAACTAAAAAGAAACTAAGAGCATGCCAATTCATGTAATGAGTACCAACAAATCACTGTATTATTTTCTAGAAAAAAGGAAGTATGCAGAAAATATTAAATTTTGTGGTTGGGAGATGAGGCAAGAGACATAATAGTTACAACACACATTATCTACAACATATTTCTAAATTTAACCAAATCCGTCAACTTCATTACTATCATTATTATAGTATTAAATACTACAGTATTAACACTGTTACTTTCTTATTAATGTACTCAATTTTTTTCTTGTTTTCACATTCTGAACTAATTTTTTAAAATTTGCACTAATTTTACAGAATGACTTAGTACCTGCTGATAAAATGTAAAAGTATCAAATGTTGACCATAATGTGAAACAATTCTTAGATCCTCCTGGTGGAAATATAAACTGGTACAAAAACCTTAGAAAACAATATAGCATTACCCAGTTAAGGTGAAAATTCATTATATTAGTTGCCTGTGTCTGCTGTAACAAATCACCATGAATTTTGTAACTTAAAACAGCAGATATTTATTTTCTCACAGTTCTGGAAGTCTGAAGTCCAAGATCAGTATTACTGAGCTGAAATCAAGGTGTGGGCAGGGCTGTACTCCCTGCAGAGGCTCTAGGAGAGATTAGTTTCGTGCCTCTTCGAAGCTTCTGGTGGCTGCCGGCATTCCTTGGATTGTGGCCACATCACTTCGATCTCTTCTTAGTGCAGTCTCCCTCTGCCTCTCTTTTATAAGGACACTTATGATTGCATTTAGGGCCCACCACATCTGCAAAGATCCTTTTTCCATATAGGATAAAATTTACAGATTCCAGGGATTAGGACTGGTATCTTTGGAGGTCATTATTCAGCCTACTACGCGCATGCTAGCCTACAATCCAGCAATCCACTCCTAGGTAATTCCCTATAGAAATTCTGGAGCATGAACACCAGATGACAAGTACAAGAATATTCATAGCAACACTGTTTATAATATCAAAAACTGGAAACAACCCAGATATCTATCAACAGGAGAATGGATACACTGTGACATAGTTATATAATCTAAAATTATGCAGCAGTGAAAAGAAACAAAGTGTCGCTACACACATCAACCTGGAACAATCATATAACATATGCAGAGTTCAAAAAAACCAAGTCACAAAAAATACATATGACATACTACATTTATATAATAAAGTCTTTCCTCTTGTACAAAAAAAAGAAAATTAAAAATTTTTAATTATAAAAGGAGAGAAAAGTTTTTTTTTAATTTAAAAATAGAAAACATGGCCAGGCACGGTGGCCACCGCGCCTGTGCCTGTAGTTCCAGCTACTCAGGAGGCTGACACAGGAGGATCACTTGAGCCCAGGAGTTTGAGGTTACTGTGAGCCAGGCTGACACCACAGCCGGCACTCTAGCCCAAGCAACAAAGTGAGACTTTGTCTCAAAAAAAAAAAAAAGAAAAAATAAATAAAGTCTTAAAGCATACAAAACTAAGCCCTATATTGTTTAGGGTTATGTACATAATATCATAAAGAATAAAGAAAAGCAAAAGAAAAATAAACAAAAAATTCACAATAGAGGTTTCCTATGTGGAGAGAGGGAGAGTTGGATTGTAGAGCACACGGGGACTTTAAAGGTACTGGTAAGGATCTATTTCTTAACTGGGTGGCAGGATGACAGGAAAAAAAATTACATATGTGTGTGTATTATATTAATATATATTTGAAAGGGCTATCCAAAAGATAGATACACAAAGACACACACTTTTTGAATATAGATGCTCCCTGACTTTCCACGTGGTTACATCCAGATAAACCCACTGTAAATTGAAAAAACACTTTCTCACATATAAGGGAATCAAATTTTAAGAAAACACATTTTCAATTTATGACATTTTCAATTCACGATGGATTTACTGTGACATAATCCCAGCATCTGTATATGATATATTTAATATTAATAATTTAAAATGTTGTAATTCCTATTGGTTATTATTCCAGCACTGAAAAGCCAAACCAAGATCACTATACCCACTGCTAATAAGCATTTGATGGTTTCTATCATTGTATAATGAAAGCATTGCCAATGTAAGGTGTGAAGAACCCAGTGCTTCACGTTTTTTCTTTCCTTTTCTTTTCCTTTTTTGAGACAGAGTCTCACTCTGTTGCCTAGGCTAGAGTGCCGTGGCATCATCAGAGCTCACTACAACCTCCAACTTCTGACCTCAAGCAATCCTCCCACCTCATCATCCCAGACTGCTGAGATTAGAGGCGTGAGCCACCACACCTGGCCTCAAGTGCTTCACAATTTTAGGAACAGCAATTTTAGAATTTGACTAAAACTCCTAAAACTACAGGCAAAATCACCTCTCAAGACATATCAAATCTTTTTTTATAACACTGGAAATTTGCTATACTGAAATAAAGAAAATAAATGTCCAACAACTAAAACTTAAAAATATTTTTGTTACATAGATATGCTGTTTTTAGGTACCAGAAGGACTCTGATAGACTGTATGCTCCTCTAGGGTGAGGACTTAGATTTATTCATCTTTATACCTTCTGCACTAAAATCTCAATGTGTTTTGAATTGTTTCTCCAGAAATAGGCACAGAGTACAATACCTGGCATGTGGTAAGCACTCAATAACATTTGCTAATATTTTTTTAAAATCTTTTTCAAGTTTATTTCAAACTCTGTCAATATAGCTTACCACTTTGGCTATTTTGTTCACTAACGTATCTCAAGCACCAGAGGACCTGGCACATAATAGGTGCTCAATAAATATTTATTGAATAAACAACTCCCCCCAATCAAGACAAAACAAACAAACAATAGATGGAGCAATAGACACAGTAAGGCACCACTTCCAAACACATTCCAGCTCCGCACTTCCATTTCATACTCCTGACCTCTTCCTCATCTTCCTCTAGTTAGGCTGTCAGCTTCTGACCTGAACAAGACAGCTGAAATCAGTGTCACCCACAGTTTAATTAGAAGATCAAAGACATTAACCTGTGTCTCTAAACCTGTGGCCTGTAACTGGCTATGTTAGGTGAGAATGGGAATATACACTCTGTGACTACTCAATAAAAATTACCGATGACCATGGCTGACCACTAAAGCCCTCTAAGACAGTGGTCCCCAACCCTTTTGGCACCAGGGACAGTTTCACGGAAGACAATGTCTCCATGGAGGCAGAGCTCCGGTGGTGAGGCAAGCGATGGGGAACAGCTATAAACACAGATGAAGCTTCCCTGGCTCACCTGCCTCTCACCTCCTGCTGTGCGGCTTGAGAAGTCGGGCTCCTAAGTTTCACAGAAGACAATTTTTTCACCGACCGGGGAGTGGCGGCAGAGCTCAGGCAGTGATGTGGCTCTGTTCCTGACAGGCCAAGGACTAGTACCAGTTCATAGCCCGGGGACTGGGGACCCCCAGCAAGAAATGCTGCCTATTTTATGCCACTGCATCTTGCCCTTCTCGTCAATTCCTGCTCACAGCTGGGCCTGACTAATTAAAACTCCCTGGAAACCTCGTCTATCACTTTACTGGTTATTTCTTCTACTAAATCAAAAGCCTCCACTTTAGAATTCAAATCCATCTGTCTCCCTCAGTCTGCAAAGAACAAATGTTCAGAAAAACTAACCAACTAGCTAAAATTAAATGTACCTTTCCTAGCTAAGACTGGGGGCAGGGAGCAAGGAGTCTAAGGATAAACCACTAAAAAGATCAAACAAACCCTAACCATATCAGACAGTACTTAGATAGTCATTCAACTCCCATCTTAGCAGGTCAGGGACAAATCCAGAAACTCTGGGTTAAGATGGATTTACATCCAAAGGCAAAATTTTCTGGTGAAATTAACACAGGTCAAACACTGCTCACCCAAAATAATGACTATGAATCCCGAAGGTTTTGCTCATGCATTTTCATCTCATTTGGACATCAAAAACCTAACTAAATTGGCTTACTTTTTGACATTTGAAATGTACAGGAAAAAAAATGTACAGGATTTATTGCTGAACTACTGGTCCTATCCCATGATCAGAAAAACACTAAGAAATATAATCTAGGTTTGTTTGCGGTTTTTTTTTGAGACAGTCTTGCTCTGTTGCCCAGGCTAGAGTGCTGTGGTGCCAGTCTAGCTCACAACCACCTCCAACTACTGAGCTCAAGTGATGCTCCTGTCTCAGCCTCCTGAGTATCTGGGACTACAGGCGTGCACCACCATGCCCAGCTAATTTTTCTATTTTTAGTAGACACAAAGTCTCACTCTTGCTCAAGCTGGTCTCGAACTCCTGAGCTCAAGCGATCCTACCATCTCAACCTTCCAGAGTGCTGGGATTACAAGTGTGAGCCACTGTGCCCAGCCTATATTCTAGTTTTTATGGCCTTCATCTGGAACCTATAACTTCAAATTTCTAAGAGTTTTTCCAGTTATTAAAGAAAAACATGTAAAATTGTCCCTCTTAATGCTGCTTTTTACTATCACATCTGAGTTATAAAGTCTTTGCCTAGAAATGATACAGGATGAATACATGGAAACAGTCTACAACACTGAAAAAAAAAATCTTAGTTTTTGAAATCCAATATGGATTTGAAGCAATAAGTTGTATCTGTGAGATTTCATTAAATTTTTGCTGCCAAAGCCACATATGCTGAGTTATACCACATGTTACGCATGTTCTGAGATGTCACAAGACATCTAAATTTCAATTTTTCTTTCCAATGTGATTTTTCACCAAAGGGGAATCCTTTTGCTACTAAGCAATGTAACAGACAACAAAATGAAGCACAAACCACAACCAAAAAATTTTTACATTTTGGACAGTTACTTCGAAAACACTGTAATTTATCATACTGACAAACATTTAACTTACAACACTCAGAGGTAACTAATAAAATGAAACATGAGGTTCCTTCTTTTATTTCCAAAATTATGTAACTGTACAATTACAGAATTTCACTAAAACTACAGGAAAAATCACCTCTAAACACATGTCAAATCTTTTTTATTACACTGGAAATTTGTTGTACCAAATATAACAGAAAATAAACGTCTAACAACTAAGGCTTAAAAATATTATGCATTCTTGACGTTTCAGAGCATATGCATTCTTGACGTTTCAGAGCACACAGATAGGTAGCTAGTGACACTGACCTTTCAAAACTATACTTCAAATTCTTTCACAAAAATACTACTGAATTCTATTTCTTTTCTGTTTGTTTTTCTTTTGTAATGCAACAATACAGAGAAATGAATTCTATTTCTAAATAAATTAATTAACCAGCATTTCCCAAGTCCAATTCAACAGGCTTCATTTATGACATGGCTTCGGATGTATGAAGTATTGATAATCACTGTGAGGCTTCAAAAGCATTCAAAGATACAAAAATATTGAACATTGTTTGTATTAGAGAAAAAATTGGAGTCAACCTGAAATATCTACCAATACGAGAGAGGCTAAATAATCTGTTAGGAAGTTAAAAAATAATGAGGCTGAGCAATATAGATGAATAAAGCTCTAAGATATATTGAGCTACGAAAACAAGTTGCAAAAACATGCATGTAACAGCACTGATGTTTTGAAATAGACAGCCCTGTATATCTTCTATGGGCAGCATCTTCAAGCTTTGCGACTACACAAGCTAAGAGTTGAGATGAACTTCCCTAAAGGAGGCCAACTATGGCAGGGAGGTCAAGGGTGTGAAGATGACTGAATATGAATCCTAAATATTGCTCCACAAAGACCTCCTGAGGCAAGTTTATAGATAATTTAAGAATTTTAAGTAATAAATTTTGATGGCCATTTACTTAGAACTGGTCGAGACAACTTTGTAAATTTTAACTCCAAGCACTTCCAACTCCTAATTGCTTTAAGGAGAAAAATCACCAACCACCATAGAAATATCCTGGAACGTCCTCTTTTAGCGAAACAACTAATGCTGCAAACCAAAACCTGTAGGGGAGTTATAACTGGTCCTGTGGTTTCTGAAACAACTCAGATGAGTGTTAAGCATAAAGTTCATGGCCTGGGGGAATCACTGGCACCAATCACTGGGGAAAAAAAAAAAAAAACAAAAAAACTAAGAACATGGCCTGATAAACAGCCACACTTTAAGAAACTAAACAAGCCATCCTTTCAAGTCACTTTGGAAATGAAAGAACAAAAAATGAAATGAAAAAATTAAAATAAAATAATAAAGAAATTAAAAAAAGGAAAAAAAAATAAACAAGCCATTCACACCTCTGTTCAAAACACAAATTCCAAAACTAGCTTAACTAAGAGCTCACGAAGGGCTCAGAGGCACACAGGTACTAATATAAGAGAGAGTAGGCCGGGAGTGGTGGCTCACGCCTGTAATCCTAGCACTCTGGGAGGCCAAGGCTGGTGGATCGCTTAAGGTCAGGAGTTCAAAACCAGCCTGAGCAAGGGCTAGACCTCGTCTCTACTATAAATAGAAAGAAATTAATTGGCCAACTAAAAATATATATAAAAAAAAAAATCAGCCAGGCATGGTGGTGCATGTCTGTAGTCCCAGCTACTCCGGAGGCTTGAGCCCAGGAGTTTGAGGTTGCTGTGAGCTAGGCTGACACCACAGCACTGTAGCCCAGGCAAAGGGTGAGACTCTGTCTCAAAAAAAAAAAAAAAAGAGAGAGAGTAGACTGGGGAAAGAATGTCAGTAGCCTCTGGACTATCTTAAGTTTTTCCTAACACATACAATTTGTGGATTAAGGAAAAAATCAGGGCTGAGTAAAGTGGCTCACACCTATAATCCTAGCACTTTGAGAGGGCGAGGCAAGATCGCTTGATCCCAGGAGTTTGAGGTTGCAATGAGCTATGATGACGCCACTGCACTCTAGGCCTGGGCAACAAAGCGAGACCCTGCCTCAAAAAAAAAAAATCAGGAACAATGAAACAATACAAAAAGAACAAACAAGACTCTAACCCTGGACTATAAAAACAAACAAAACCAATCAACCAAACAAGCAAAACCTTAACAATATAAGAAACAAAAAGGTAAGGTAAGGAGCAGAATAAGCAATTTGAGGAAAATTAATTATATATTAATTTAAGGAAAATTAACTATATTAATTACATTATAACATTAGTCACAGAGACTAGCAGTAAACTCACAAAATAATGGGCTTCAAGTAATTTATATTTTCTTCCTTTCACTTTTTCAAATTTTGTCCAGTGAATATGTATGACTTTTGTAAGACACTATTTTAGAAAGAACAAAGCAAACATCAGTCTTTCCTGAATGCTCTGGGGCTATGGCTCAAGAGCTCATGAGTAGCTTGGTAGTAGGGAGTAACATTTACCAAATGTTTCTTATGTGCCAGAAAATGTGCTAGGAAGCTTCTATTCACCACAGTCTTTAATCTGGAAAACCATAGTGTAAGGTCGGTAAAGACTACTACTGTCCCCATTTTACATATGAGAAAACGGCTGGTGTAGAAGGTTAAGCCGCTGGCCTACGTTACTTCACTAGTAATTGATAAACTAGGATCAAAAGGCAGTCTCTAAACATACTCTGAACCACAGTACCTGTGTTTCCCACACATGCCTGATAAGAATCACCTTGAGCGCTAGTTAGGAAAACATCCTTCCCTCCCCCAGAGTTCCTGGGAATCTGTATGTTTAATAGGCATTCCAGTAATTCCACCCAAGCTTTTTGCTTAGGATGAAGCCTATTACTGCATATAAACTGGCCCTCATTGTAGGATGAGCTGTTGAAATGACAGATACTGCATTCTCAAACAAACAAAAACAAAACCTAGACAATCTAATGGCTGCGTTTCCAGAAAGGGAGAAACAACAACTTCATAGCATTAAACAGGACACAAAGCTTTTTGTGGTTCCTGAATGTCTACAGCCCCCACAGTTGCTCTGAAAGTTATGTTTTCCCCAAAGATGAACTTGGTGGTGGGGAAAGGAGCAGGGCAATATTTTGAGTGGCCATGCCACTTGGTCGCTCTCATTTTTTAAAATAGGAGAAAAGAAGACATGGAAGTTCACATTCCTAAATAAGAGCTTTCCTAGTAGAAACAGGTTATCAATTATTTGGATTAGTACTTCACATAGCCATGTATACAGGAAACGGTGGTGCCCATGGCAAATTGGAGAATGCATGTCCCTCCTAAAGGCATTCAAATTCAAGTATTTTTTTTAAAACCTCTGCATGCCACACAAAACCTATCTGTGCGTTGAATTTGACCTCTGACTACAGTTTGCAATCCCTGTGGCTCCAATTTTTCATACCTCGGTTTCTTTGTCCCTAAGTATATACATTTATCATATAAAATATATATTTATCTCATGGGAGAGGGGCAAATTTTGAATAAAAAATCCCTAATGATAAATGAGTTGGTATAGGTCAAGCAGGCTCTTTGAAAAATGAGACTCCAGGATTGGAAATAACCTAGTGGCTGGAAGACAAAGCCAGGTTCACTTAAGGAATTTACTTACACTTCAATTACCTAACACCAACCATCAATCTGCATGTATCATATGTCAGACCCTTAGTGGACAGAACTTGGAGGTACGATCCACAACCTTTCTTCTATTCCGACATAGCTGAGAGAGACATCACATTCTGTGGTTTCCTAAAGCTGAGATGCTCAGGGCAAAAGGAGAGGGGCCACGGCAGGTGGTAAGGATTGCTGATTTAGAACATAGGGCAGGATGTTGGCACAAGCTGTGTTTGCTCTCATGCCCATTGCTTGCCAGATGAACAATAAACACGTTCCATTTATATGGATGACATGTAGTAGAACAATATACAGAATTCCATGCTTGAGCTTTTTCAGGCTGTCATCTGATGGGCTCTGCCAATGTCCTTGCCCCAGACATGAGCAGAAATAGTTTACTTCTGAGTTTGGACAGGCCATAGCGATCAAACATAAATGGTGGGACACTGTGAACTTTTATAAGTTGAACATTTGAAAGACCAAACATTCTAATTGCAGATGGAAAAACTTAAAAAAATTTTTTATTTAATCAAATCACTGCAATACAGAGAAGAGAAAAGTTATGACTGCTTTGTTATTAAGAAATAAACTAGCGCCTATAATCCTAGCACTCTGGGAGGGCGAGGCTGGCGGATCACTCAAGGTCAGGAGTTTGAAACCAGCCTGAGCAAGAGTGGACCTCGTCTCTACTAAAAATACAAAGAAATTAATTGGCCAACTAATACATATACAAAAAATTAGCTGGGCATGGTGGCGCATGCCTGTAATCCCAGCTACTCGGGAGGCTGAGGCAGGAGGATCGCTTGAGCCCAGGAGTTTGAGGTTGCTGTGAGCTAGGCTGACACCATGGCACTCTAGCCTGGAGAGAGAGAGGGGAGGGTGGGGGGGGGAGAGAGAGAGAGAGGGGAGGGGGGGGGGGAGAGAGAGAGAGACAGACAGACACACAGGCCAGGCAAGGTGCTCATGCCTGTAATCCTAGCACTCTGGGAGGCCGAGGTGGGAGGATCACCTGAATGAGAGCAAGACCCGATCTCTACAAAAAATAGAAAAAAAAAAAACTTAGCCAGGTGTGGTGGTGCACACCTGTAGTCCCAGCTACTTGGGAGGCTGAGGCAGGAGGATCACTTGAGCCCAGGAGTTTGAGGTTGTAGTGCACTACGATGAGGCCACTGCACTCTAGCCAGAGTGACAGAGCAAGACTCTGTCTCAAACAAAAAAAAAGAAGAAGAAGAAGAAATTAACTAGATTAACACAAGAGTCATTCTCCAGGGATGCACTGGGAGGACCCTATCTTTTATCTGGGTGATCCTAGCATCTTTCTATTTTTGTAAGCAAACTCTAAAGCAATAGGTAAGAAACTAATCAATTTTAGGGTTCAGAGAAATAAGCTTCATCAAGGAGAATCTACTATGCCCTTGAAATAGGTTTTATGATGCTCTTGAATGTTGTTATCAAACAGAACTACAAATCAAAACCAGAAAATTTATATTTACTAAAATATTATGTAGAACATAATTTTATTTTTATTAAAAATGTGCATATATGTTTTACATATAAGCCTATGCACATATATATACGGGGTATTGATAGCTGTAGAAAGAGGGAGAGAGAAAGAACAGTTTCAAAATCTTAGTGGAGAAATTACAGTTGCTTTTTATCTTCTTTTTTTGGTATCTTTATTTCCAAGTTGTATACAACAAACACAAGTGCCTTTGAATGGGGATTTTGGGTGATATAATATCCTGGGAAAATACTTAATTTATAACATTAGGTAAATAAAGCAGGCTACAAAAAAAAATATTTTTACTACTTTTAGAAAAATTACACAGAAAGAAACATAGAAGGAAATACTGCAAAATCAACATTTAAAAAATTTGTTACATGATATTTCCTTGTCAAATTATTCTCTAGCAAATAGTCTAATTGGCAAAGATAAGCCATGCTTCTGGGTAAGTCAGATGAAAACATCTAGTTTTGCTTCTCTCTTATTGTTATATGAATCTCAACCTACCCATGCTGAGAACAGATGGCAAAAGAAATTGGCCCAGAATGCAGCTATAGCAGTACAAATATGGTGGTCAGCAGGAAATACATTATCCTTAATTTCAAGCTTTTCCTGGAAACAGTGCCTGGAGTGCTATGGAGTAACCACGGGTGAGCAGGTGTAGGAGGATTTTATTTTTGGCACGGACTAAGGGCAATGGAGAAAAATGAATTTGGATTAAAAGAGCCTGCTTAATTCTAGAAAAGCAATAAAGTAGATTGGGAATAACTTGAATAATTTTATATTTCTGAACATTTTTATATTTTTTGAAAAGGCTATCAGTAATAAGAATACAGTACTTTTTATTTAGGTATCAAATGTATTCTTAGAAATCTAAACTCAAACATGCCATTCTCACAATATGCTGTTAATAAAAGGAGGTAATAATCATTTCTAGGGAAACAGAATTATCTGTTTATTAACAGAAACATTATCAGAAACAATGTTATTTTGTATAACTTCTCTTCCTTTGGCTTCATTGATTTTTAGAGCAGCATTGTCATGTTCTCGTAAGTTTCTGAGTATCCTAATACAAACTCAAGAATTTGCTTCTGAGAGGTTTAAAGTATCCATGTTGTTTTTCTTTACTAAGGATATGTACTAATGCTACTCATGAAGCCAATGAAGTAGAACAGGCCCTCCCTAATCTGTCAACATATTTTTTATCTATTAAGCTTTATCTTTTAGTGTTCCTGGATAAATTCATTTTTCTAGTCTTCAAAGGATCAAACATCTTTATGATGTCCCTCAAGTGAATAAGACTTTGTCACAAGAAAAAATAATGCAATTAAAAAGCTTAAGGCTGGGCCGGGCGGGGTGGCTCATGCCTGTAATCCTAGCTCTCTGGGAGGCCGAGGTGGGCGGATCCTTTGAGCTCAGGAGTTCGAGACCAGCCTGAGCAAGAGCAAGACCCCATCTCTACTATAAAAATAGAAAGAAATTAATTGGCCAACTAAAATATACATAGAAAAAATTAGCCAGGCATGGTGGCACATGCCTGTAGTCCCAGCTACTCGGGAGGCTGAGGCACCAGGATTGCTTGAGCCCAGGAGTTTGAGGTTGCTGTGAGCTAGACTGACGCCACGGCACTCACTCACTCTAGCCTGGGCAATAAAGTGAGACTCTGTCTCAAAAAAAAAAAAAAAAGCTTAAGGCTGCCAGCAAGACACACCCTCAATTTTCATTCTCCACATGCAGCTTGCTCTGATTTATGATGCCAATACTTTTGTCCACACAACACACCACCTTTTGTCCTCCTGGTTATTAGGTCTTTCATTGAGACGGCTGCGTCAACTCTTTTGGCTAACTTGGCTAGCTCAGTAAATTAGAACCAAATACAGACAAGGCGCGGTGGCTCATGCCTGTAATCCTAGCACTCTGGGAGGCCGAGGCGGGTGGATCACTCGAGGTCAGGAGTTCAAAACCAGCTTGACCAAGAGCAAGACTCCATCTATACTATACAATAGAAAGAAATTAATTGGCCAACTAATATATATATAGAAAAAATTAGCCAGGCATGGTGCCACATGCCTGTAGTCCCAGCTACTCGGGAGGCTGAGGCAGTAGGATTGCTTAAGCCCAAAAGTTTGAGGTTCCTATGAGCTAGGCTGATGCCACAGCACTCACTCTAGCCTGGGCAACAAAGTGAGACTCAGTCTCAAAAAAAAAAAAAAAAAGAACCAAATACAAGTGTGGCTCAATCTAAATTAAAGGCCTATTAGTCTCCCTAAGAAAGAGCTTGATTCCATGTCAGAAATCCAGGGTTGTGTGAATGGCAGCATAAATCACCACTTCCCATCAAAGTGTGTAGTTGGCTTGGTCATAGGCCACCTTGTTCCAGAAGGAGCCATCAGTTTGGTTTGGGTTAGGATTTATTTTCTGTATCTTGCAGATCTGAAGATCTGTACCTAGCTTTCTGTGTAGGTGCATCGAATAGCCAGCCTCTCTCTACAAACCACTCCTGACTTGCTTTATTAATGTTTTCAAAGAATTCAAATCTCTTGCTTCCAAATAGAAGGGTAGAGTAAGAAGAGAGATGCCCAGTGCATGAAGGAGACAGAGCTATCAACAGGACAGAAGTGGTGGTTTGACGCTATCACCTCTAACCAAATATGTAGGGTAGGGTAGGGTTTAGCATCTGCCAGGACTAAGATAAGGGAGTATAGCTGGCCTTCCTTCTGCTATCTCAAAATATGACTCATGGCTATCTTCGTTAGGCAACCAATTGAAACAATCTTTTAATAGTAGAAAACCAGGTGAGTGGTTTAGGAAACAGGACTATTTAAGCAAGTACCCCAACAAGTCATAAGTATCTACTTAATAATGTAGCCTAATGCATAAAATACTGCTCGGTGTGTTTCAGAGGCAAAAATTCTAATCCAAGTTATCTCAGTCACTCATCTTTCTGTTACTCAGTTTCCTAATCTTTGAAACAATGAAAGGCTGAAGCATACCTCGCTACCTCTCAAAAAGGTGACTATAATGCCTAGCATGCTCACTTTCATATTTTTGGTGCTTTCATTCAACTTAACAAATATTCAGCAAAACTACCACACTGTGAATGAGAGCAGCTCTCATTCGCAAATGCACATGCAGTTATAGGGAAACTAAGAACCGTTCCTGTTAGGAAAGTTCTTGTTTTTATTTTACAGAATGCCTAGCTGTTAAAATATACCAGGATATATGTCATAGTTTCAATATGACCTGGACGCAGGAAAATTATCACTAAACAGAAGACATCTGTTTAAGATTTGGTCACATTAAGTCCCTTGAAAGTAAAAACCTGGAAAAAGGAAAAAGAATAATCAAAAATAAGATAACTAGGTACAACCCTTGCTAGTCTAGGAGTTTTAAATTAATTATTTAAGACTATTATTCACCATCACTTACTAAGTAATGTGAAAGCTTAAGAATAAAAGGGCTGAAACAGAAACATCCAAAGAAAACTTGCTAGGTTAGATGAGTGAATTACTATCACTGAATATTATATTACTTAGAAAAGGAAAAGCTTGTGAACATGTTTGGCTAGGTTTTACTTTGTGAAGTTGCTGAGCATGTTATTCTTGTGTTTAGATAGCATAGATACGGACATAAGTTTCTATATGCACAGAAACTATACTCACTGGTAAGGTAAGATTCAAGCTGAACTTTTACTTCTTGATTTCTTCCTACTATTTATCCTACTATCCTATCCTATTCTTCCTACTATTTATCCATTCAAATATGTAAGAAAGAATAATGACAAGAAACTCTGAAGAGAGGATGAAGGGAGATAGTAAGGGCCATTAGAAATGGCTGAGCTGCCAAACTATGATCTGGAACAAAGAATACCCATCTCTGTCCCATTATCTCAGATAGGTTTATGAAATTCTCAACACAAAATTCATTTAGATTCAATTTAATTATAAAAAGATAGGCCGGACGTGATGGCTCACGCCTGTAATCCTAGCACTCTGGGAGGCCGAGACGGGCAGATTGCTCGAGGTCAGGAGTTCGAAACCAGCCTGGGCAAGAGTGAGACCCCGAATCTACTATAAATAGAAAGAAATTAATTGGCCAACTAAAAATATATGGAAAAAATTAGTCGGGCATGGTGGCGCATGCCTGTAGTCCCAGCTACTCAGGAGGCTGAGGCAGTAGGATTGCTTGCGTCCAGGAGTCTGAAGTTGCTGTGAGCTAGGCTGACGCCACAGCACTCACTCTAGCCTGGGCAACAAAGTGCGACTCTGTCTCAAAAAAAAAAAAAGATATATATATATTTAAAGCTACACGTTTTAGACTGTGTTGTAAAATTTGAATAGGATGGGTTATCTTCTAAGGAGAGAAAAACATACACTTTGAGAAAATTTAACATCTTGAAATCAAACACCAAGAACCAAAAATCTTTTGATAATTCCTTGTTAGAGAAACTTTAACCTATTAGCCAAAGTTTTCCTTTAATATCCAAGAGCACAAGGGTGCAATAGCTCACACCTGTAATCCTAGCACTCTGGGAGGCTAAGGCAGGAGGATTGCTTGGGGTCAGTTAGAAACCAGTTTAAGCAAGATGCCATCTATACCAAAAATAGAAAAAATTAGCCGGGCATGGTGGTACATGCCTGTAGTCCCAGCTTCTTGAGAAGCTGAGGCAGGAGGATCAATTGAGCCCAGGAGTTTGATGTTGCAGTAAGCTACAATGATGCCACTGTGCTCTACCAAGGGTGACAGAGTGAAACTGTGTCTCAAAAAAAAAAAATAATTTTTTTAGGCCAAGCGTGGTGGCTCCCACCTGTAAGTCTAGCACTCTGGGAGGCCGAGGTGGTAGGAATGCTTGAGCTCAAGAGTTCGAGACCAGCCTGAGCAAGAGCGAGACCCCGTTTCTACTATAAATAGAAAGAAATTAGCCAAACAACTAAAAATATAAAACATTAGCTGGGCATGGTGGCGCATGCCTGTAGTCCCAGCTACTTCGGAGGCTGAGGCAAGAGGATCGCTTGAGCCCAGGAGTTTGAGGTTGCTGTGAGCTAGGCCGATGCCACGGCACTCTAGCCCGGGCAACAGAGTGAGACTCTGTCTCAAAAAACTAATAATAATTTTTTTAAATCCAAGAGCACAATTTTAGGTAATCAATCACAATGAGCAGAAGCTAGTACTGGTAGCTGCGCTCTTCATTCTGCCATGATTTGAGTTCTCCTGTCTTCTGCCACTTGCTCCAGACTACCTTTTTCTAAACTTGAACATAAGTTTTTCTAAACTTTATATAAGAACTCTACTTTTCCTTATTGTGGGCTAAAAGCTCTGTTCAATCATATAGTGAATCCTTCGAAATAAGAGGTTTTTTTTTTGGCCGGGCAAGGTGGCTCACGCCTGTAATCCTAGTACTCTGGGAGGCCAAGGAGGGTGAATTGCTCAAGGTCAGGAGTTTGAAACCAGCCTGGGCAAGAGCAAGACCTTGTCTCTACTGTAAATAGAAAAAAATTAATTGGCCAACTAAAAAATATATATATATATAAAATTAGCCAGTCATGGTGGTGCATGCCTGTAGTCCCAGCTACTCGGGAGGCTGAGGCAGGAGGATCGCTTGAGCCCAGGAGTTTGAGGTTACTGTGAGCTAGGCTGATGCCATAGCATTCTAGCCTGGGAAACAGAGTGAGACTGTCTCAAGAAAAAAGAGGGTTTTTTTGAAGAAAGAAAGGTCTATTTCTCTAGTTTATGATACTAAATTGGTTTTATCATAGGACTGTGGATTTTTTCCTTCTTGTCTTTTCAGAAAACTGAAACCTTATTTCTCCTTTGGAGGCAAAGAAACTGGGCCATAATATGAAAAAGCATATGAATCTCTTTCTGAGTAGTGTCACATCTTTTACATATATAAACATAAGTAATATTAATGTTCAGCTTGAAAGTTTATTTCTAGACAAACTGGATTGTGAATACATTTAGCTTAGAAAATGAGAGAGAAGTGACCATCCATATAACCTACCCAGATGGAAAACCAGAGATATCTCAGAAATTATTTCATGTCTATTTTTGTAACATTTCAAATCCTAGACAGACAGGAACTAGCTATAATCACTTACGTATAAATACAAGTTGGTGAAGCTGGCTTTAAAAGTCACAAAAATATTGGCAAGGCAGAGCCTCCCCTGTGACTATTAAAAACATTTCTAAGAGATGAAGAAAGAAGGTAGAGGTAGGGGGACATCTCAATCTAAGGTAGAGCTAAACTTCATTCAGGTCATCTATACTAAAATACACAAAGCTTCACAGGGAGCTGGCCATAAAATAACAGCCATGTAACAAAAATTGTCCCTGTTCCATTTAGACCCCTTGCAAATGCAGAAAGCCAAGGAGAACTTTTTTTTTAACTATTGATTTCAGTTTTAAATACACAGAGCATATACTAGTTGATTCTCAAAAACTCGACAGCAGAAACTTGGTGCATGGCTTGTGATGAGATCTTGTTTGTAATGAAGACGACTTTGGAATTCCCACAAGACAGTCACCAAAAAACTAGAAGCATCACTGTTTTCATATTAGCAAACATCTGTGCTAGGAACTAAGTCCATGCTTTAGCCCAGACCAAAATACAACCTCAACACATGGAAACAAGCACATGAATTTCATAAGAACTAAGAACCTGACAGCCACCTAACTAGTAGCCACCATTACCAGGTTAAAACTATGTCTGACTTCCCTAACAATGCCACTTGAGAGCTCTGCAGTTCCAGGAAGGAGAACATGGCTTTATTACAATCAAGGGACAACTTAAAGAAGAGGCAAAGGATTCTTTCCAGATACCTTTCTAGGCTAACCAATCCTGTACTATCTCCTTAAATTCCAAGCATGCTACTGAGAGAAAAGGCTCTAAAAATATTAATCCACCTACAGACTGTTTTGTTTTTGTCATCTCCCCCTTTTTTTTTTTTTTTGAGACAGAGTCTCGCTTTGTTGTCCTGGCTAGAGTGAGTGCCGTGGCGTCAGCCTAGGTCACAGCAACCTCAAACTCCTGGGCTCGAGCGATCCTCCTGCCTCAGCCTCCTGAGTAGCTAGGACTACAGGCATGCGCCACCATGCCCGGCTAATTTTTTCTATATATATTAGTTGGCCAATTAATTTCTTTCTATTTATAGTAGAGATGGGGTCTCGCTCTTGCTCAGGCTGGTCTCGAACTCCTGAGCTCAAACGATCCGCCCACCTCGGCCTCCCAGAGAGCTAGGATTACAGGCTTGAGCCACCGCGCCCGGCCTACATTTTGAATTAGTATGTATTGATAACAAAAAGATTCATTCGAAACACATATAAAGAAAATTTAGGCTAGGCACAGTGGTTCACGCCTGTAATCCTAGCACTATGGGAGGCCCAGGTGGGAGGATCGCTTGAGGCCAGGAGTTTGAGGTTGCAGTAAGCTATGATCATGCCACTGGACTCTAGCCTGGGCAATAGAGGAGATATCATTTCTCAGTTGTAAATAATGCCAGAAAAACTCATCAGGCTCTAAGAAAAAGACAGAGAATCAAAGCTACATTTGCTAAAAAGAAATCTGTGTCACTGTCCACACAGTAAGCAAGAAGCTTATTCAACAAACGTATGCTATAGATCCTGTGGTATAAGAAGTGCTACTCAATGTGTGGTCCTGGACTCTCAGAGCTAGTATTATAGCATTACCTGGGATCCAGTTAGAAATGCAGAATCTTCTCTACCATGTGAATCATACTACTACTACTACTAATATAAACAAAAAAGAAATGCAAAATCTCAGACTCCACCCCAAAACCACTAAATCAGACTCTACATTTTTTTTTTTTTGAGACAGAGTCTCGCTTTGTTGCCCCAGCTAGCATGAGTGCAGTGGTGTCAGCCTAGCTCACAACCACCTCAAACTCCTGGCCTCAAGAGATCCTCCTGCCTCAGCCTCCCGGGTAGCTGGGACTACACACATGCACCAACATGCCCGGCTAATTTTTTCTATATATTTTTAGTTGGCCAATTAATTTCTTTTTATTTTTTAGTAGAGATAGGGTCTTGCTCTTGCTCAGGCTGGTCTCGAACTCCTGACCTCAAGCAATACACCTGCCTTTGCCTCCCAGAGTGCTAAGATGACAGACATGAGTCACTGCGCCTGGCCCAGACTCTACATTTTAACGAGACTTCCAGGTAGTGTGTACATTAAAGTTTGAGACAAGACCCCATAAGGCCCAAAGAGAATTAAGAGGGAGGAATATGCACAGGTGCAACACTGGGTTTTTCCTGATTGATGGCATAGAGACTGCTTCTGCTCTGGATGACAATCACATGGACAAGAAGTTACAATGATTCTTTCCCTCCATATTCTGGGAAGTATCCAGTACAGGCTGAAACACAAAAAAGTAGCAAAATAGGCAAGGTTTGATGGCTTATATCTGTAATCCCAGCACTGTGGGTGGCTGAGGCAGGCAGGTCACTTGAGGCCAGGAGTTCAAGACCAGCCTAAGCAACGTAGCAAGACTCTATCTTTACAAAAAATAGAAAAACTAACCAGGTGTGGTGGCGCACACCTGTGGTCCTAGCTACTCTGAAGGCTAAGGCGAGAGGATTGCCTGTATGACAAAGCAAGACTCTATCTAAAAAAAAAAAGTAGCAAGATAGCAAGGGGGCAGGAGTGTGTGTTGTAGTTCCAGCTACCCAGGAAGCTGAGGTGGGAGGATCACTTGAGCCAAAGAGGTTGAGGCTGCGGTGAGCTACGTTCACTGGACAACATAGTGAGACCTCATCTCTTAAATTAAATAAATAAATAAAATTTTAAAAGTAGCAGAATACTATTTTTATCATTCACAACATCGATAGACTTTCTGTTGGACACATCCTCCATCTCAAGAAGAAAGTTCTCCTAAGGTGCAACTCTCAAGAATTAAATACCTTGATCTTACATCTCCAACTAAGAAAAATAAAATAAAATACAGGTTAAGCCTATGAGAAAAATATTAGAACATATAAGACAAAATATATAATTAAGATACCCTTTTGTAAAAACCTTTTCAATTTGGTCTGGGGAAATAAATTATAGTTGGTCCCATATGTCCCTAGCAAAAATAACCAAAAACACTATTCCTGTCGAAGACAAGATCAAGACACATTACTATTATTTAACTATATGAATAAAGACAAGGATCTTATTCCTCCAAGTTTTAAAAAAACTGGAAGGATTACGTCTACTGACTCATGACAGCACTCACGACAACGACTCATGATTTTAGAATGCAACATGCCAACAAAAACTTGAAGGATCCATACCTGAATTATAATGGGCATTTCAATATCAAAGCTTTTCTCCCATACACATTTTCTTCATTATTATATACCATATGCTATTGCTATTCTGGGTGTGTTACCCCATTTATCTCATTTACCCTAAAAGGAGGGCATTTTATAACTAAGAAATGGGAGTTCTGATTGGAGTGGCAGAGACAGGCTAACAGCACGCAAGATGTGTCAATGCCTAAGCCTATAGGCTTAACCACTAGGCCCACTCTGGGTCTATACACATCTATTGAAGTCTCCTGCATTTTAAAGTTCCAAATCATTTGTCACCAACTCAGTATACCAACCCCCTTTAAATCCCAGAGAGCACAATATTCTATATGGCCCCCCATATTAACATGCATTCCAAAAACAACAAAGAAACCTACAATATAGCATTTTATATATATTTATAAACCACTTCTATGCAAGATATATATTTATTTATCATATAAGTGTCTGTTTAACTCCAGCAGCAGGAAGGAAGACATTGTAGCACCAACTAGAACTACTTGGAGAAAAATGAAATGAATCTGCAGGATCAGAATTTGGGAGAGCTGTTCTAGTTCTAGCTAACACCACAGGTCCCCAATTATGTGTATGTAGGAATTACCAAACAGACTTGTAACCAGAGGGCCTTTTGACTAAAAGTTCTGCCTCCTTTGCATCTATCTGTACACAATGGGACTGTACTATGTACACAACTGTATATATCTGTTTGAAAAGATTCACTGTTTCAGTTGTTTCAAAGCTTTCCCACTGATCTGCTAGCAGAGCTAAAGCTGCCCTGGGTAATATTGTTACTTTTGCTTTGTTTTCCTAATAAGTTAAGTCTCTAAGTAGTTCCTACTTTAATATTCTCAAAATACCATCTCTATCATCAGGTGAACTGTTGCCCTATGGAAGCTCGTTTTGTCCAGAGGGAAGAGCAAGGGCCCTGAGAAGTGGACCTGCAGTCTTGATCTACGACGGATACCAGGAGGCCAAGGTGGCTGCAGTGGAGTGAAGGCAGGGGACATATCAGGAGCAAAGGTCAGAGAGGAACCTGTGTATGCATCACTTGCATATGCATTAACTACCTCTGGGGGCCCCTAAGCAGCTACAAATACTGGCTGCCTCTGGAAGGTGGGGGTGGGGTAGGGTAGGAGGGGGAATGCTAGGAAGGAGACTTTTCCCTGTATTCCCTCTTGAACCTCTGGCATTCTTTTTTCCTTTAGAGACCAAGTCTCCCTGTGGCCCCAGGTAGAGTGCAGTGGCGTTATCATAGATCTCTACAACCTCAAACTCCTGGGCTCAAAGGATCCATCCTCCTGCCTCAGCCTCCTGAACAGCTAGAACTACAGGTGTGCGCCATTATGCTCAGCTTATTTTTCTTATTTTTTGTAGAGACAGGGTCTTGCTATTGCCCTGGCTGGTCTTGAACTCCATTCCTGGGCTCCAGCAATCCTCCTGCCTTGGCTGCCCAAAGTGCTGGGGATACAGGCATGAGCCACCACACCCACTCTAATGTTAATTTCTTAAAATGTGTATTTGTGCAAGTCATATGCATAAAAAAAGTCTGGAGGGAAATACATGAAAACATGAACTCTACTTATCTTTAGGTGATGGTGATATGAGTGATTTTTATTTTTCCCTTTATGCTTTTTTGCATCTTCCATGTTTTCTAAAATTCTAACATTTTAATATTTAAAAAATTTCCATTGATCAAAAATAACTACCTATTCTTATTTTATTCTCCATTAGTGAATGTTTCCTGATCTATGTTCTTGGCTCATGATTTTTTGTATTAAATCACATCCTTTCACTGGCTCTAAATGCTTTTTCTTTAAACATTCAGTTCAATCAATATCTAATTTTTGAGTTCCTATATACTGGTAGGTACTCAATGATGTACAATATGAAGTGGGTGCCCTCAAAGAGTTTATAACATACTAAGTGAGATCAAGGACGCAAATAAACAGATGTATAAGGCAGTGTTGTGGAAATAAAGAAAAGAGAGTAACTGCTTCTAACTGTAGGCATCATGTAAATTTCCTGGAGGAGTGGCATTTGATCTGCATCTTGAATTATGGAGAATAAGGTTCCAAAAGTGGAGGTGGGGTTCCCCAGAGCAATGACACCCCATGAGTCAAGACTGTAGGAAAGAACAGAAGGAGAATTTGTAAAATATGGGATCCTTGTGGTGTGGAGGGTAAGTAGTCATGAGATAAGACTGGAAAGGTAGAATGGAGGCACATCACAGCTACCTTGAATGCCTTGCTCAGGAACTGTTATTTTATTTTGCAGGAAGTGAGAAGCCATTGGAGGTTTGGGCAAGAAGGTAACATAACTATGCTTTGGGAAGATTACTGACAGCCATGCGTAGGCTGAGCTGTGAAGCTCTTATTTAAAATAGCTGCCATTAACTACTGTCTCAGAGATAACTGGTTATCAAGGTCAAGTGCTACCTAAAACAGAAGTATAGTGGAAAATCACTGAGAAGACTGAACTATAGTCCTAATCTTAGCGCTAACTAATTAAATGACCTTGGACAAATCACTTTGCTTCTCTAAGCCTTTTTTTTTCCTAAAATAGTATCTCCTCTGTCTCATAGAGAAGGTTGAAAAGAAAATAGTATATGTGAAAGCAGCCAACACAGTGACCCCCCCAGAAGGCTTCTGGGCATAAGGTCTTGTCACAACTACTCAATTCTGCCTTGTAGCATGAAGGCAGATAATATATAAATGAACAGTCTGGTTAGTTCCAATAAAACTTTATTTACAAAAACATATAATTGACTAGATATGGCCTGACAGCCATAGTTTGCCAACCTCTGTCTATAGGAGCATTATCCAATAGAAACATGTGAGACATATATGTGTTTTAATATTTTCCAGAAGCCACATTTAAAAAGGTAAAAACAGATAAAATTACATTTAATTTTAACAGTATATTTTACTTAGCCCATTATATCCAAAATATTATTTCAACATTTAATCAATATAGAATATTATAGAGATCTTTTATTTCTCTCTCTCTCTCTCTCTCTCTCTCTCTCTCTCTTTTTTCCTCGATGCATATTACATTTTTAGCACATTTCAATTCTGAAGAGCCACATTTCAAATGCTCAAAAGCCACATGTAGGTAGTGGCTACCAATTGGACAGTGCAGTTCTGGAGGCTATTTAAGTAAAACTCCTAAATCTTGACCATACAAATGTAAAATAACATTTGAACAATAAAACAAACCACAGCATATAATTATACACTATAGAGAAGATGAAAGTAAAATGCATTATGTCAGATTATAAAAACAATGTTTCTCTTGGGATAGCAACTATTACTGCTCGAGGCTACCTGTTTAACAAGCTTCTTTATTAGCAGTGTAAGATGCCAATACAAAGTACATTAATGGGCTGGGCACGGTGGCTCATGCCGGTAATCCTAACACTCTGGGAGGCGGAGGTGGGAGGATCGATCAAGGTCAGGAGTTCGAAAACAGCCTGAGCAAGAGTGAGACCCCATCTCTACTAAAAATAGAAAAAAATTAACTGGTCAACTAAAAATATACAGAAAAATTAGCCAGGCATGGTGGCACATGCCTGTAGTCCCAGCTACTTAGGAGGCTGAGGCAGAGGAATTACTTGAGCCCAGGAGTCTGAGGATGCTGTGAGCTAGGCTGACGCCATGGCACTCTAGCCCGGGCAACAGAGTGAGACTCTGTCTCAAAAAAAAAAAAAAAAAATTAAAGAAAAACAAAGTACATTAACGGAGTTTTATTCACATAGCTCCAGCTGACAAATATTCTCCTCCAAAAAGGGAGAAAACCCCAAAATACTTGGTGAGAAAAAAGACAGTTCTATTCTGAAAGAATTGCTTGTCACTTTTTCTCAGCTATTTTATTTTCTTAAAAAATAGCTTCCTTGTGAATAATACCATCTTTGGCAAATGGGCAAAAATCAGATCACCCAAGAAAACCATTACTAATAACTTGTAGTCTGTAGGTAGTAGAAACATTTGTAGGAGGATAACATTTTTGAACACAAAATATATTCGGGGTTTTAAAAAATATGGTCACTGACTTCAGACCATTGCAAACTGTGTTGGTCTCTGGCAAACTTCAACTAAAAAGGGAGAGATGATAGAAGAAACAGAGTCTGTCTCAAGGGCTCTTCACCTGCAATTTGGTGAAACCTGTGGACTCCTCTCAGGTAGTATTTTTAAATCCATAAAATAAAATACATGGGATTATAAGAAACCTATTATAGTATATTGAAAAACAGTTATCAAAATACTTAAACAAATTTGTGATATCATAGGGACTTGTTATAGTTAGCTTCTAAGTGATGGTGAGCATAAACAGTATTTCAAAATATGTTCAACAATTGTAATATAACATTTATGATTTCTAACGGTTACAAAGTCATAGGCCTGCCAATATCTCTAGGGTTTGTTGACTACATTCAGAATTGAAGAAAATGCTGAATTTCACCTAAAGGTATGTGAAAATAAAAGATATATTTTTTCCCAAGTTCATAGCTGCTGTGAATTCTATTCATGGATCCCACGGATCCCCGGATTCTATTCAGATTCAGGACCCCCGAGGGAGACGAAACTTTTGTTATAAGCTCACCCAACCTTGGCTCATGCCTGTAACCCTAGCACTCTGGGAAGCTGAAACAGGCAGAGTTTGAGACCAGCCTGAGCAGGAGTGAGACCCCTGTCTCTACCAAAAATAGAAAAAATTGGCCGGGCATGGTGGTGCATGCCTGTAGTCCCAGCTACTTGGGAGGTTGAAGCAGAAGGATCGCCTGAGCCCAGGAGTTTGAGGTTGCTGTGAGCTAGGCTGATGCCATGGCACTCTAGCCCAGGCAACAGGATGAGACTCTGTCTCAAAAAAATAAATAAATAAATAAAAGCTCAACGAAAAAAACGCTTCCTCCAAAGTTCCCCAGATGTATTTTAACCTTTCCATCCATTTTGCTCCTTTCCAGATTAAAAGTTATTTTACAGCTACACTGTAACTGAATGACTAGAAAGGAATTAGTATCAAGAAACAAAGGGTCTGCCTGGTGGCTCACACCTGTCATCCTAGCACTGGGGAGGCCCAGGTGGGTGGATCATTTGAGCTCAGGAGTTCGAGACCAGCCTGAGCAAGAGCTAGACCCCCATCTCTACTAAAAAAAAAAAAAGAAAGAAAGAAAGAAAGAAAGAAAGAAAGAAAGAAATAACTGGCCAACTAAAAATATATAGAAAAAATGAGCCGGGCATGGTGGCGCATGCCTGTAGTCCCAGCTACTCGGGAGGCTGAGGCAGGAGGATTGCTTGAGCCAAGGGGCTGGAGGTTGTTGCTGTGAGCTAGGCTGATGCCATGGCACTCTAGCCCAGGCAACAGAGTGAGACTCTGTCTCAAAAAAGAAATAAAGAGGGCAATTCTTCTACTATGTACCACTTTTTTAATGCAAATATGTTAACACTGATTCTCCTTTAACATTCTTTTTTTTTTTTTAAACCAATCCTTTTGCCTCAGCCTCCCAAGTAGCTGGGACTACAGGCATGTGCCACCATGCCTGGCTAATTTATATATATATATATATATTTTTTTTTAGTTGTCCAATTAATTTCTTTTTATTTATAGTAGAGACGGGGTCTCGCTCTTGCTCAGGCTGGTTTGGAACTCCTGACCTTGAGCGATCTGCCCACCTCGGCCTCCCAGAGTGCTAGGATTACAGGCATGAGCCACCGGGCCCAGCATGATTCTCCTTTAACATTCTTAATTATTTTATTTCAACAGTAAGAAAGGCAAACATCATATAGATAGATGGTCTAGATTTTCTACTCTACTCCATAAATAGCTACATCTATTGTACTAGACTTTATACATTTGAAATCAGTAATGCAAGCTACAGAGCACACAGCAAAAACAGTAAACACAGAAAAGATCCATCACAAATATTAATACAAGCTGATTGTTAATATTTTGTTGGTATAAAACCACTAGTTGGTATAAAATCAATACTGTAGTTATTAGCATTATTAAACCTACAATTTGCATAAAACAGTTTACAAATTATGCATCTCCTTACTGTTAATCTAAAATTGCTACACACTGTGCTCTGACCTAGTAATTCAGCCAAGTGCAGGTTTCAGTAAAAGCACTAGAGATTCAAATGTGTCCACTCCAAAGTGTCCCATTGTGGAACATTAATTATTCTACAAATGTGCTTAATAGCACGTTCTAAACTCAAAGCTCCACACAAGTATTCAACATTATTGGGAGAGGATTCATACAGCACTATTAAAATCCCTTTAAATTACAAACTGTTTTAATAGTTACAAGTCACAGAAATGCTTTAATAATCACTATAAATTTATAATTAACCAAACTTTATCAAACGGATAACATTCTAAACACTAAAAATCATTTAGCTCCCTATAAATTGGTATTATCTTTCAAATAGATTTGAATAGCAGCAATATATAAGACAATTATAGTACATCCATAAATTATTGTGCAGCCATTAAAAATTATGTCTTTAGGCCGGGCGCGGTGGCTCAAGCCTGTAATCCTAGCTCTCTGGGAGGCCGAGGTGGGCGGATCGTTTGAGCTCAGGAGTTCAAGACCAGCCTGAGCAAGAGCGAGACCCCGTCTCTACTATAAATAGAAAGAAATTAATTGGCCAACTAAAATATATATAGAAAAAAATTAGCCGGGCATGGTGGCACACGCCTGTAGTCCCAGCTACTTGGGAGGCTGAGGCAGCAGGATTGCTTGAGCCCAGGAGTTTGAGGTTGCTGTGAGCTAGGCTGACGCCATGGCACTCACTCTAGCCTGGGCAATAAAGTGAAACTCTGTCTCAAAAAAAAAAAAAAATTATGTCTTTAAATCTCATTCAACAAAATGTGACTAATAAATGACTAAGGATCCAAAACTGCATGTAGCATGTAATCCCAAATTTATATACATAATAATATAAACTGAAGAAGGAAATGATAAAAATTAAAATTTTTTCTGTATTTGTACCCCCATAATACTCTGAAATAAAAAATAAATAAATAAAAAAGAGGACAAGAACTAAGAAACTAAAAAATTTAAAGAATAAAAAAAAATTTTTTTCTGGATGGTATAATCCCAGGGTATTTATTGTCTCTTTTACACTTTTAGATGTCTTCTCTATTTTCAAAAAAATCCATATATTCTAATACTTATCTGGTTTTTTTTTTTGAGACAGAGTATCATTCTGTCACATGGGCTGGAGTGCACTGCCACCATCATAGATCCCTGCAACCTCCAACTTCTGGGCTCAAGCGATCCTCCTGCCTCAGCCCTCCTAGTAGCTGGGATACAGGTGTGCCCCCCACCATGCCCTGCTAATTTTATTTTTGTATTTTTTGTAGAGATGGGGTCTCACTCTTGCTGAGGCTGGTCTCCAACTCCTGGCCTCAAGCAGGGCCAGGGCATGGCCTCCCAGAGTGCAAGGATTACACTGCGCAGCCTGTATTACTTCTTTATAATAAAAAAGATTCTGCATAGCATAAAAATACAATCCACTTAATATTTTTCATATAGGTCAAAAACTGTTGAATTACTCATGATATTATTAATAGCATGTAGGAGAGAAAATTTTAAGGGTATCTGAGTCCAAACAGTCTGCCTAACAACTGCTGTGCGCTGTGAGCACACTTCAGTAGCCTCTGCCTCTCTTCCCGGTGTGCGCAGTTCCCTCGCTCTGCGGGCCTCTGGCACGTCCCCAAACCAGTCCCCAAACCAGTCCCCAAACCATCCCAGAGTAAGAAGTGCTCGTTTCTCTTCTGCCTATATATGGACATGACGTGTATTAACTGGATTACTGACCAAAATGACTCTATGCCAGGACAAGAAGGAGATCAAGCCACAGACAGGTGCTCTGAAGCCAAGTGATAAGAGATACGTGGCACTGACAGAAAACTCTGGCTTCCTTCGCTGACCAGGGTTCTGCATGCATTTCTACCTGCCCAATTCCATCTGTTGGATGCATCTTTTGGAGCGAGAGCCATTGCTTCAAGCAAATAACAAATTTAAGCAAACCTGTGAGTTCTAAAATGGCTTCTGTGACAGTGTGCGGAGAAGAGGTCCTATCAAACACTGATACTGGGAATATAAATTGGTAGTCACTTGAGAGGGCAATTGGGCAGTATCTATTAAAATTTAAGATTGTCACCTCTGACCTAGCAATTCCACTTCTTAGAATGTGCCCTAGAGAAACAATCCCACATGTGTACAAGCAGGCATGCAAGGATATGCACTGCAGAATGGTTTTCCCTAGCACCTAGAAATGTGACCTTAGATGGCAAAAGGGACTTTGCAGATGTTATTAAGTTAAAGATCTTGAGATGGGGATTATCCTGGATTATCTGGGTGGGCCCCAAATGTACTCACAAGGATCCTTACAAAAGGGAAGTGGGAGGAGGTGCTGTGACAACAGATCAGAGGCTATAGTGATGTACTCTGAAGATGGAGGAAAGAGCAACAAGCCAAGGAATACAGGTGGCCACTAGGTGCTGTGAAAAAGGTAAGGAAATGGATTCTCCCCTAGAGCCTGCAGAAGGAACCAGACCTGAGAACACTTGACTTTTAGCCCAGTGAGACTCATTTCAAGCTTTTGACCTCCAGAGATAGAATAAACGTGCATTTTCTTTTCTTTTTTTTTTTTTTGAGACAGAGTCTTGCTTTGTTGCCCAGGCTAGAGTGAGTGCCGTGGCATCAGACTAGCTCACAGCAACCTCAAACTCCTGGGCTCAAGCAATCCTGCCGCCTCAGCCGCCCGAGTAGCTGGGACTACAGGCATGCGCCACCATGCCCGGCTAATTTTTTCTATATACATTAGTTGGCCAATTAATTTCTTTCTATTTATAGTAGAGACGGGGTCTCGCTCTTGCTCAGGCTGATTTCGAACTCCTGACCTCGAGCAATCCGCCCGCCTCGGCCTCCCAGAGGGCTAGGATTACAGGTGTAAGCCACCGCACCCGGCATAAACGTGCATTTTTTAAGGCACTACATTTGTAATAATTTGTTAGCACAGCAACAGGAAACTAAGATACCCATCGACGGGAACGGTTAAATAAAACTATGGCATTTCTAGATTCTTGTGCAGCACTTAAAAATAATGTGGTAGATATATATATGGAGACATAGAATGATCAAAACATATCGTTGAGTTTTAAAGAGAGTTACAGAAAGATGTCTAACATGACATCTTTTATGTAAAAAAGAAAAAAAAATAGAATGTGTTATGTACACACATACACACACACTTAAAAATAGTCTTGAAGAATATACAAAAAAATTTATCAATAATTTGACCAGGGTGGGGAGGAAACGGAGACCCAGACAGCAGACGGTGGTCAAAAGGGATTTTAGTTTTACTTATTATTTCCATTTGTGTAAGAATGTATTCATGTATTACTCATAGTCTTAAAAAATTTGATACATAAGCTGTGCTTAAAATGCAGGATCAAAATAATAGTTACACAATTTCTGCAGTCTTTTCTCCTTTTGAAATAACTATGCAATTGTCCCATAGTTGATCACCTGCTGTTATTTACATTTGTCTACAACTATTGACTAAACATCTTGCAAAGCAGATTATACTCCTTGTGTTCACCCCACAACCACTGCTGTAAAACAAGATGGCAGGAGTGGGGGAGGAGAAAGCATGGGGCGCTTTCAGGAATTGACAGTCCTTTCATAATTATCACCACAGGTACCTTAAGACCTAGGAAAGAACAGGTGCATGACAACCCACCCAGCAGCCCTTGCCAACAGGTGGTATTTGGTGACAGTCAATATGGAAGCCAAGAAGGCAGATAATAATCAAAGATGATTTATTTACCAAGTCCTTAGGTATATGATTGGAGGAAAACTGAAATGAAGACTATCTATTATCTCATCTGCCTAGCCATATTGCAAACAAATTGGGAAGGAAGAAAAATCCAGAGGGATCATCCAAAAATAAATAAATAAATAAATAAATAAATCCATCTCCACTACTACAGGGAAAAAAAAATGTGTTGGTGGGATAGTTCTGTTTTCATACATGCTGTGCAGCTGACTGAATACTCATAAAATAACTTTCCAGCAACACAGCGCCTTACTGAAGTCAATACATTTTAAACACATAATCACATCTATACTTTTAACTTTCACATTAACCCTATCATCACCCCTGTCTTATAGACAAATGACAGTCTAACATAACAGTATGGACCCTGGGCTGGAACCAGACAGATGTCAGCCTCAGCTTTGCCACTAACTGTAAGACCGTTGTCAAGTTACTTAACTTCTGTCTGTGCCAGTTTCCTCACTTATAAAGTGAGGGCACTGACAGTACTAACCTCGTAAGGTTTTTGTGGGGATTAAATGGGATAATGGGTGTGAAGTCTTTAGCACAGAGTCTGGCCCGCAATAGGGGACAATGATGACAAAGAAGCTGTACCAAAAGAAACTGGGGGTTAGTAAAGGTATGGAATTTGCCTGAGGTCACACAGCTAGTAAGGGGCAGAGCTAGAATTTCAATCCCAATCTGACTCTTTAAATCTAACTTTAACGTCTAGGCAGTACTGTCATCCACAGTCCTCAGACACTTCATTTTCACTTTAGCTCTAGCTAGATGAGCCTAGAGCATGTTGTGCCTTTTGCCAAGCTCACAGAACACTACATCCCAGGTTCGGTGACTCCTATTAAAGTGCTCATTAACTGCATGATCACCAGTGCTACTGGTGAATGGGGGTAGTTTGTTCATCTATTAACACTTCTAAATCTGGAATCTGGAATTCTATAAAAGTACATAAACACTTCCGAAAGGATTTTGCCCAAAGGATAAACAGGCTGGTGGTATTCTGCTAGGAGAATAGATCAATGTACATCTAAATATCATCTCTGAGATTTCACTTGAGTGTATCATAAGCTTTGTCTATTTCAGTTGATCATCACCAAACCCAAATGCCCCTTTCCTTACACAACAAAACAAACAAATAACAAACAGATATCCTGCTGAGACTTTTACATTTCATTTGTTTACTAAAGTATAATTGGCATACAATAAACTGTACATATTTAAAGTGTATAATTTGATGAATTTTGACATACATATACAAATGTGAAACCATCACCACAATCAAAATAGGAAAATATCCATCACCCCAAAGTTTCTTCACACTCCTTTGTACTCTCCATACCTCTCATCCTTTCCTACCTGCCTGTATCCCCAGACAACCACTACAGAGCAGTTTGCATTTTCTAGAATTTCATATAAATGAAGTCATCCAGTCTATACTCCCGTTTGGCTGGCTTCTTCCGCTCAGCATACACGCACGTTGTATCAACACTTCATTCGTTTTCATTGCTGAGTAGTATTCTGCTGCATGGATGGGCCACATTTGTTTATCCAATCACCTGCTGACGGACATTTGGATTGTTTCCAGTTTTTGGCAGTCACAGACAAAGCTGACTTGAACATTCATGTTCAAGTCTTTGTGTGGTATGTGCATGTGTGTGTGTTGAGGGGGTACTTACAAGCAAGCACAATGAAACATGAGAAACACTAACCAAAATGCTTGAATTTAAAAGGAATATAAACTGTGGGCTAAGAAATATCTTGGCCACCTTGGGCATGTTAATTAACTTCTCTGTCAACATTCATATATATAATGCCTGACCCCATCGAGAGTTTGTAAAGAAAAATGATATATGAAGGAGAAAGGTTTCGGAGCTACCACAACTAAGCTCTTGCTTTTTCCCCCCTTGAATTCCCTTTATTTTAAAAAGATTAATGTTCTATGAAATACAACACAAAATTCAATAACATCAGAGCTGTCATTTTTGAGCTATTGCTTTTCTATTTCTCTTAAATGTATATCTATTTCCACACTTAAAATATAATTTCCTATATGCTCTTGCTTTCTGCGAGCAACATAAGATTAAAACAAATACAGATAGCTATTACAAATGACAAGATAAAAGCCTCACTCTGCATTTTTAACTCACCCAGAGTAAGATCCAAAGCCCTTACCCACAAGGCCCTACTTGATCTGCAACCCCAGCTCCCCATCTTTCCTCTTCCCCTTCACTGACTGAGCTCAGAACTCCAAGCATGCTAAGGATGCCTCCCTCTCAGGGACTTGGCTCTTGCTGTCCTCTCCATGTGGGATGCTCTTTCCCTGGTAGCCATATGGCATACTTCCTCACTTCCTTCAGGTCTCTGCTCAAAAGCCACCCTGGGCTTTCCTTTCCTGCCCACTTGATATAAAGCAGTCTCTTCCCAATGCTCACACCTCTTCACCCAGCTATACTTTTCTCCTTAGCACTTACGTGCCATTATATATAAACACATACACACACACGTACGTCATATTATATATTTAATTGTTACTGTCTGTATATCCTCCCACTAAAATATAAGCTTTTTGAGGACAAGGATTTTATTTTACCCACTGCTATATCCCCAGCAACCAGGTCAGTGGGCCCAGCTCACTTCTAAATTCCACCAATACAAAAAAAAAAAAAAAAAATTCTACCAATACTTGTTGAATGAATTTGTGGATTAAACACTATCTATTGATTTAAAAAACCCCCCCAAAAAACCAAAAAAACACCTGTTTGGAATTTACTGGGAAGAAAAAAATTTTTATTTCAAATACTCTGCTCCTGCTTAAATTAAAATACTAAGTCAATGTTAGTATACTTCTTAGGATGGATTCTTTTTTCAGATTGACATTTAACTTTGAGTAACACAGAGTGAAAAGAACACTGGAATTCAAGGGCAAGAAAGCCAGGGTGTAGTCGTTTGCCCTACTATAACCAGCTATGCTATAGCAACCAAGTTATAATCTCTCCTGATCTCAGATAACTACTTTCTAAAATGAGGGAAACCATTACCTGTAAAGTCCCTTCCTCCTCTAAAATTCTGAGACTCTGTTGGAGTCTTATGCATTAAGGTTGCCAGTCATAAATTAGTTGACTTAGTTTGAGTCTCATCCCTCATAATCCAAAATTGTTAGCTGAAGGATTATGTATATTATAAAACCCAGTGAAAAATAGCCATTATTCACCCAGATGTCCACTGGAAGGAGAGGCTTGAAGAGTGACTTTATAGATGTGGTAGTATTTCAAAAGTTAGCTTTTATTAAATTGATAAACCTCCAATCCTCCTCAAATACGAAAAAGAAAGAGTTATTAGAAAGGCAATAAAGATATCTGTTTATTACTCCATCTGTAGCCATTATGAAATTTAGAAACAATTACAAATAAAAATATTATATATGAATGGAGGCAGTAAAGTATTATGATTAGGAGATATGTTTGAGATGAACAGAACTTGGTTAATGTCCAAGCTCTTTACGTGATCTTGAGCAAGTCTCATACCTACACTGTACTTTACTTGCTCCATCTGTACAATGGGTGCAATATTTCTAAATATTAGCTCCTAGGGTTTGAGAATTTAATAAGATAATGTCTGACACAAAGGATACATTTAATTAACATTATCATCAAATAATTTAAGTGAATATATCCACACAATCACAAATATAATAGCCACAAAAACATTCTTAGCTGTTTCTCCTGATATATAGCCTATATAACATGTGGAAAGAAATGAAAAAAGTTCGTCACTACTGCCAGCCATAAATGTTTATCACCCATACCCATATTAGTTTCTTAGAAGTCAGACCATAAATTAAAAAAAAAAAAAAATGTTTTTAATCTATCAGGCCAGAGTGGTTCTTTCCTTTAAAACTATTCTTCTGTGGAAACAGCTGACAAATTCACTCAATATATTTATACAGTAAATATTTTAAGAAAGCTAATTTAATAAGCACAGGTATTTTAACTAATCCTACTCTTTCTAATCCCAAAAAGAAATAAATTACATAATTTACACATACATAAAAATTTTGCTTCTGGGAACTTGGAATAGTCTCTGAGGAACAAAAAACATCCACATCCCACCTTTCACCTACAACAGAGCCAATTAAATCAAAAGATTCCACCATCATAGCATAACACCCTCTGAGTTTTCAGGCAGATTAGACAGATACACCTTGCTTTTTATAGAATAGGCCCAAATGAGACATAATAAGACTATGACTCCCTGCTAGGAATTCCCTACCAACTTATATCTTCCCTTTTTTGGTGGCCAGATTGTAAAATAAATCAATTAAGAGTTCACAACCGGAATGCTGAAGCAATCTCAAACCCAGACACAAAAATACAGTGGAAGCTATTCGCATCTCAAGCACGTCCAAATGTCTCGGCCAATGTGATCTGATCAGTGCCGTTTCCAGAAACACACAGTAATGGGTTTTAATTCATTGCTATAAATGTTCGTTGTGCTGAAAGCCAAACTGCTCGCAAAACCGCAACAACACAAAAGATTCCTCGCATTCCGTTTATAGCCAGAAGACAGGCCATCCTCCCTGTGCCCTACCCCAGAAAGCCTTCCTTGCGACAGTAACAATTTTATGACACCCCATGCTACCTACACATCAAAATGTCATCCCACCAAGTGGAGGGGGAGCCTCGTCGGCGTGCGCCGGCCTCCACGAAATGACACCGCCAGCACTGCCATCCCTGGGCCAACACCAAACCGAGCGAAGTCGGTGCAAAGTTCCCATTAACCAAGCAGATTCGGTTTCCTCCTGCCTCCCAAAGCCCAGCAGCACAACTGATGAGATTCGCTTTTGCACCTGCCACGGCTCCTAGGCCTGGGCTTCTCGGCGCCCCCCAAGCACACGAAAAGGCCCAAGGCGCCCACGACCCTCCCCAGAGAGCGCACGGAGGGCTGCCGTAGCATCGCCGCCTCGCTGTCCCCACCGCCCGCCTTCCCTGACAAAGGCCCCGTGTCAACCCGAGGCACGACACAGAGAAGTTGCTGGATTGCCCGTCGCGGACCCGCAACTGCCTCTATCCTCTCCCGGAAAAAAAACAACAAAAACCAAAAAAAACACAGACCTGGGGAAGAAGAGGGTGGGAGGATATACAGGGCTAAAATGAACACGTCCCCAAAGCTAAGCAACCTGGGTGTGCCCTGGGAGTGAGTCCGGGGGCCGGTGGGGGAGGGGAGCGGGGGCCGGGTGGCGGCCGCGGCTCCCCGGGGCAGGAAGGCCGTGCCCGGTCACGGTCTGATGGAGAAGACGCCGGGTGTCGGAACGCTCGAAAGGACGCCACGGATGAAACCCCCGGCGGGCGCGAGGCCCGGAGGAGGGAGGGGGGCGGGCGCGCTGCAGACCTGCGGCCGCGGCCCCACCTGCCCGCCTCGCGCCCGCACACCTGCCCGCAGCCCTCGGCGGCTCGGGGCTCGGCGAGGCGGCGGTGCGGGCCCGGCCCGGGGTGCGGACGGCGGGTCCCGGGGCAGCCCCGCTCACCTCCAGGTCGGTGTCGGCGGCCTCCGGGGCCCCGAGGATCTCGCTGGGCAGCTCGGCCAGGTCGGTGACGCGGATCAGCCCGTCGTGCAGGAAGATGGTCTCCTCCTTCACCGAGAGCCACTGCGCCGAGTCCGCGGCCGCCGCCGCCGCCGCCGCCGCCGCCGCCGACGAGCCCATGGCCGCGCTGCGGTCGGCGCTGAGGAGCAGACGCCCGGCCGGAGACGCGCGCGGGGCCGCCGCGATCACCGGCCCATGGCAGCGCCCCGCTCGCCGCCGCGCCCGTGCAGCTCCGCCCTAGGCGGCCCGAGCAGCCATCTCCCCGCCCGGCTCCGGAGACCCCGGCCCCGCCGCCGCCGCCGCTGCCCTGAGGAGCAGGACCCGCCTCCGCCGCTCGGCAGCCAACTGTCAGTGAGACGCCATGTTGGGGGCGGGGCTCCCGGCATGCCCCGCGGGGCGGACAATACAGGCCCCGCCCCGGCCCCGCCCCCCGCCCCGCGGCCCCGCACCCGGGTGCCCGGCCTCCGCCCGGCCCTCGGCTGCGTCCTGCCCTCCGGCTGACCCTCCCGGCCCTTCTGCCCTCGCCATTCCGCGCCCCCCTGGGTCTGCGGCGCACCAGGCCAGGACGCCGCCTCCCCTGCCGTCCCTGCCCAGGTGTGCGGGCTTCGTCGGGCCAGAGCCCCCACCCTGGACAGAGCGTGGAGCCTCGCTTCCTACTTTCACGTTTAAATGAGATAAATGCAAAAGGCTGGTGCAGAATTGGCGCTGCTGCTTGCTGTCCCTAAGCGCTTAGTAGAATCGCACAGTGCTTAATGTTTACCAAAAAGTCTAGTACCCAATAAGCACTCTCTATCTGCTGAACATAAAGCACCTGTCAACAGTGCTGGGTGCCCGGTGCCTGGCATGAGTGGCGGCTATAATTATTGTTATATTCCATCAATATTCAACGCTAACTGACATGCACCTTTAAAAATATGCATGCTGGCCAGGTGCAGGGGTGGCTCCTGCCTGTAATTCTACGAATTTGGGAGACCGAGACAGGAGGATCGCTTGAGGTCAGGAGTTGGAGACCAGCCTGAGCAAGAGGGAAAAATACAAAAATCAGTCGGGCGTGGTGGTGCGCACCTGTAGTCCCAGCTACTCCGGAGGCTGAAGCAGGAGGATCACTTGAGCCCCGCATTTTGAGGTTGCTGAGAGCTGATGACGACAGGGCCACAGAGCCATACACTGTCTCAAAAAACAAACAAACAGGCCGGGCGCGGTGGCTCAAGCCTGTAATCCTAGCTCTCTGGGAGGCCGAGGTGGGCGGATCATTTGAGCTCAGGAGTTCGAGACCAGCCTGAGCAAGAGCGAGACCCCATCTCTACTATAAATAGAAAGAAATTAATTGGCCAACTAATATATATAGAAAAAATTAGCCGGGCATGGTGGCGCATGCCTGTAGTCCCAGCTACTCGGGAGGCTGAGGCAGCAGGATTGCTTGAGCCCAGGAGTCTGAGGTTGCTGTGAGCTAGGCTGACGCCACGGCACTCACTCTAGCCTGGGCAATAAAGAGAGACTCTGTCTCAAAAAAAAAAAAAAAAAAACAGCAACAACAACAAAAATAACAAGCATGCCTTCCCATTTTAATAAAAACAAAAAAGGAAAGAACTATATGTGAAAAAAAAAATGTGTGAGAGAATACATCCCAAATGGTTGATGTGGGTTGCCATGGGGTAGTGGGATTGGTCCGGAACAGCTGAGATGAGATTGTTCTCCTTGTATTACTTTTAATACCTAAAAAAATAATAAAACAGAAGAACATGAAGGTGCATACCCTTTCATCCAGCGATTCAAATCTGAGGAAGTTGTCTGAAGGATATTATCAGACTCATAGTCAAGGATGTGTATACAGGGATGTGCAGCTCAGTATTGTTTATAAGAGGAAAAATTATAATTAACCTAGACATTCAATAATAGGGGATTGGTTAACTAAACTATGGTATATCCATAAGATGGAATATTATGAAGCCGTTCAAAAAAATTGTTTTCAAAGAATATTAATTCCACTCTGGGAGGCCGAGGCGGGAGGATTCCTCGAGGTCAGGAGTTGGAAACCAGCCTGAGCAAGAGCGAGACCCATCTCTACTATAAATAGAAAGAAATTAATTGGCCAACTAATATATATAGAAAAAATTAGCCGGGCATGGTGGCACATGCCTGTAGTCCCAGCTACTTGGGAGGCTGAGGCAGGAGGATCGCTTGAGCCCAGGAGTTTGAGGTTGCTGTGAGCTAGGCTGACGCCATGGCACTCACTCTAGCCTGTGCAACAAAGCGAGACTCTATCTCAAAAAAAAAACAAAAAACAACAACAACAACAAAAAGAATATTAATTCAAGTTAACCCGGTGCAGTGGCACCCACCTATAGTCCCAGCTACTCGGGAGGCTGAGTTGGGTGGACCGCTTGAGCCCAGGAGTTTGAGGTTGCATTGAGCTGTGATGATGCCACTGCACTCTGCACTCTAGCCCAGGAGACACAGCAAGACACTGTCTCAAAAAACAAACCAAAAACCAAAAAAAAAACCCCAAAGCTCAGATTTGTCTGTCTGATTCTACAACTCCAGCTTCCTTATTTTTGCTATGAGGAAAAACTCTTAATTTCCTTTGCCCCAAACGTCCAAACCTAATGGCAACCATCCATCATGATTTTTATTTTTATTTTTGTTTTGTTTTGTTTTTTGCCAAGTGTGAGTGACTTGATACTTGTTACATCATGATTTTTAAATGCTCAGGTTTTTGACTCTGAATAACCATCTTTGGTAGTTCAGAGGAAATTTTTCTTGCTCTTCATGTTTAGATTTCAAGATCAAGAGTCAAGATGCCCAGGAACTGTCTTGTCCTTCACCCTCAGGAATGAAAACAGCACAGATCTAGGGCTTAAAGTCTTTAGACTGCATAATGAATAGTTATTTAATATTTTAGTAACAGTAATTAATTAGTTATAAAACTGCGTGGCTGCCACTGTACTGTGATGAGGCAGCTGAGGAATTAATATTTATAGAACCCCCTCTGGAAATGAGACCATTTAGTAGGGATTTCTAGAACAGATCAGCAACACAAAGAAAGTGCCTGGTCAAAAGAGCTTTATGTTGGAAGCCTGGAGGCAGAGAATTCATTTTTAGGTTAAGATAACAGACATACACATATACACAGAAAATATCCATTCATAGGAAGGGAAGATTTGTGGCTTAAGAGTTCTTTGGAATTATTTTCTACTCTTCCATTTGAGAATGGGGGATCAGGGTGGGAAAAGGAGCAAGAGAAGCTGTTGGCTGGGCAACCCTATGTTGGAAGCTAAGAGGAAGCATGAGGAAAGCAGGAAGTATAGCTATTGGTAGGTTGGCCCTCAGTTGTCCCTGGGAGGCACCTCCCCAGGAGGGAGTAAGCTTGTTGACAGAGACCTTCTCCCTACTGCCCCAGCTGCTGACGTGATATTCACTGGCCTTCGCTCAAGCTGGGGCCCCTTTGGGATTTTGCAATATCTCCCCTTTCTGCTGGCTTTTCCGTTCCAGCTGACTGTCTACAATGACTCTGTAATCCTTACTGGGCCCACAAACATGTGAGTGTGGTGTGAAGATAAGCAGTTCTCGATAACCCTTACTAGAGCTTATGGGTAGTTTTAGCTGAGGCAGCCATGTTAATTTTTAAGGCCTTTCAAAACCCCAAAGAGAAAAACATAGGCACAGGTCTACTAAACACACGCACACACACACATGCCAACAGAACCTATGGGGGCGATTGATTATTTCCTTCTCACTAATTACAGTCTCAAAGAGGAAACACACCTGCTCGAAATCTTTTTTCCAAGTCATCTGGTAGGCCCTGTTCATATTTTTATTTCAAGGAAGATTATTTCAGATCATAGGTGGGTCTATGGCATCTGGAAAAGAAAATCAGATGAAAGAGATATCTGAAAACGAGGAGGGAGAAATTCTCCCTGAAGCACCATTGAATTGCTAGACCTAAGGGACAGGCCTCCGCGGTTTTCAAAAGCCCAGAGATGAAGCAGCATTAAAATGCCACCCTCCTCATTCGGGAAGTCCTCACCAGGGAGCTCCGAAAGATGCTGTGTCCTCCGGCGCCACCTCGTGGGCATCAGAGCCCTTGCAGCACCGGGATTTCCAGTTCTGACTTGGAAATTTGCAAACATTCTTCCCCTGCTGCAAAAAATTAGATTAAGAAAGGGTGGTTTCCGCAAAAGACATTATCGTAGGGTTTGCAGGCAAGGAAAAGTAAACACTGTATGTTTTTGTTTCTTCAGTATTCACTGAGTGCCTACTCTGTGCCAGGCAAAGGGTTAGGTTTGGGGGTTCAATCCTCAAGGAGACTGGCAACTTCCCTCTCTCATGAAAGATGTGAAGCTACTTGATTTTGTTTTTGTTTTGTTTTTTGAGACAGAGTCTCACTCTGTTGCCCGGGCTAAGGTGAGTGCCGTGGCATCAGCCTATCTCACAGCAACCTCAATCTCTTGGGCTCAAGCGATCCTCCTGCCTCAGCCTCCCGAGTAGCTGGCACTACAGGTGCACACCATCACCACGTCCAGCTAATTTTTTGTTTCTATTTTTAGTTGCCCGGCTAATTTTTTTCTACTTTTTTAGTAGAGACAGGGGTCTGTCTCTTGCTCTTTTGCTCAGGCTGAGCTTGAACTCTTGACCTCAAGCAGCCTCCCAGAGTGCTAGGATTACAGGTGTAAACCATTGCGCCTGGCCAAGGGAAGCTACTTCGAGCAAGTAATTCCAAATGGGATGAGAAGTCCAGGCACCTGGTCTGGGGGCTGGGGGTTCTGAGGATGTCATGTTTAAAGATGGTAACTGATGTGCATGAGTTAATAAATGAGTGTGAGGATGATCAGGGAAACTTCAGTACTACTAGTCACCAAAGAAAAGCATTTACATGAAATACAGTGTGTGGTGTTTGAATCATAGACTGCTTGGGTTTGGGTCCCAGCTCCTTTGCATGTTATCACAAACAAATTATTCCACCTATCTATGCCTCCGTTTTCCCATCTTAAAAGGGGTGTCAGCTGGGCATGATGGCTCACGCCTGTAATCCTAGCACTCTGGGATGCTGAGGCAGGTGAATCGTTTGAGCTCAGGAGTTCGAGACCAGCCTGAGCAAGAGTGAGGCCCCCATCTCTACTAAAAAAATAGAAAGAAATTAGCTGAACAACTAAAAAAAAAAATTATATATATATATATATATATTAGCCACGCATGGTGGCGCGTGCCTGTAGTCCCAGCTACACAGGAGGCTGAGGCAGGACGATTGTCTGAGCCCAAGAGTTTGAGGTTGCTGTGAGCTAGGCTGATGCCATGGCACTCTAGCCCAGGCAACAGAGCGAGACTCTCTCCAAAAAAAAGAGAGACCCTTCTGCCTCAGCCTCTTGAGTAACTGGGACTGTAGGCATGCACCACCACGTCCGAATAATTTTTTTTTTTTCTATTTTTCATTGCCCAGCTAATTTTTTCTATTTTTAGTAGAGATGGGTTCATCACTCTTGTTCAGGCTGGTATTGAACTCCTGACCTCAAGCAATCCTCCCACCTTGGCCTCTCAGAGTGCTAGAGCATTACAGGTGTGAGCCACCTTGCCTAGCATGAATTCATGCACTTTAAAGACTGAAAAAGAGGAATGCTTTTCTTTGGGAGAGACAGCTAATTTGGCTGCATATGGTGGCATGTGCCTATAATCCCAGCTATCAGAGAAACTGAGGCAGGAGGATAGCTTAAGGAGTTTAAGACAAGCCTGGGCAACACAGACCCCAAATGAATGAATGAACGAGTAAGCCACTAGCGAAGGAATATGAGTGGCCACTCACTAAAAGCTGAAAAAGGCAAGGAAAGAGACTTGCCCCTTAGAGTCTTCCAGAAGGAAGCAGTTTCGCCCTTCTTGACTGCTGAAATGATTTTGAACTTCTGACTTCCAGAACTGTAAAAGAATAAACTTGTGTTGTCTTAAGCCATAACATTTGTGATAATTTATCACAGCAGCACGGATGCACCAGAACTGTAGAAACCAAGTGGACTGGAAAAGACGCCATCTCAGAGGTGACCAATGTGACCTGTCAACTGTCATTTGAATACCTTGGTGCTACGAATGGCCACGGACCTTGGCGACCCTGAGCTCTGCTTTGGTTATCCACTGCTACAGGACAAATCCCCCAAAACCTGGTGTCGTGAAACAATCACCTTACTATCTCTTACGGTTCCATGAGTCAGGAATTCAGGCGTGAGCCACCACACCTGCCCTCTATTCCGTTTTAACTTTTGTATTTATGCATTTTTTTTAATTTATATTTTTAAATTTTTTTTCTGTTCTTTTACTTTAGCACATTCCTTCCTGTTGTATACGCACATTTTATTATAGTTGTAAAACCAGACTTTTTAAAAAGTGATATTTTCGGCCGGGTGTGGTGGCTCACACCTGTAATCCTAGCACTCTGGGAAGCTGAGGCAGGTGGATTCCTAAAGGTCAGGAGTTCGAAACCAGGCTGAGCAAGAGCGAGATCCCCGTCTCTACTATAAATAGAAAGAAATTAATTGACCAACTAATATACATATAGAAAAAATTAGCCGGGCATGGTGGCACATGCCTGTAGTCCCAGCTACTTGGGAGGATGAAGCAGGAGGATGGCTTGAGCCCAGGAGTCTGAGGTTGCTGTGAGCTAGGCTGACGCCACGGCACTCACTCTAGCCTCGGCAACAAAGTGAGACTCTGTCTCAAAAAAGTGGTATTTTCTATGTTCTGCAATTTGCTTTTAAAATTAATCTTTGGGGCCAGGCGCGGTGGCTCACGCCTGTAATCCTAGCACTCTGGGAGGCCGAGGCGGGCGGATTGCTCAAGGTCAGGAGTTCAAAACCAGCCTGAGCGAGACCCCATCTCTACTATAAAAATAGAAAGAAATTAATTGGCCAACTAATATATATATAAAAAAAAAATTAGCCGGGCATGGTGGCGCATGCCTGTAGTTCCAGCTACTCGGAAGGCTGAGGCAGCAGGATTGCTTGAGCCCAGGAGTTTGAGGTTGCTGTGAGCTAGGCTAATGCCACGGCACTCACTCTAGCCTCGGCAACAAAGTGAGACGCTGTCTCAAAAAATGATATTTTCTATGTTCTGCAATTTGCTTTTAAAAATAATCTTTGTTATAAAAGCAGTATGTGTACACTTTAGAAAGATCATGTGGATAACCAAGACACTTTTTTCCCATCCTTTGAGATAACCTTTGCTAACACCTTATTGTGTATCTCCCAGTACTTTTTCAAAGCAGATGTATATACATAGCAGCAGTTATTGTACTGAACAGTGGCTAAAACAACCATTTTATGTGCTGGTAATTCTGTGGGTCAGCATGTTGGGTTGGGCTCTGCTGGGCGGTTCTGCTAGTCTTGCCTAGGGTCATCACGTGGCTGCAAGCATCTGGCAGTTTGAGAGTACCTGGCTGGCTGCCCTTAGGTGGCCTCACTTGCATAGCTGCCTCTTGCAAGGTTGGGGCTCTCTCTCCATTTATCCTCAGGGAGGTTAGCCCTGGCCTCTTCACTGCAGCAGTGTCCCAAGAGGGCAAGAATGGCAGCTGCACAAGGGCTAGGCTTGGGTGATCACATACATCACTATGCCACATTCTACTGGTCAAAACAAGTCAAAAGGGGTGGAATCTGTTTGATTCCACTCTTGGAACAATGTGAAGGGGCTAGTGCAATGGTTATCAAAGTAAGATCCTTAAAAAGGATCCATGAAGTCAAAACATTTTGTGATACTATTAAAATATTGTCTAACTCTCATGAATGTGGAATGGAGTTTTCCAGAAGTGTAATATGCAACATATTAAATGCAGAAGCAGATATGAGAATCTATTAAGCCAGATATTAAAAGAGATTTAGACTGGGTGTAGTGGCTCACACCCGTAATCCTAGCACTTTGAGCGGCAGAGGTGGGAGGGTTGTTTGAAGCAACGAGTTTGAGACCACCCTGGGCAACATAGTGAAATTCTGTCCCCCACCAAAAATGAAAAAAAATTAGCCAGGGGTGGGAAGCATGCACCTCTAGCCCCAACTACTCAGGAGTCTGAGGTGGAAGACTGTTTCCAGCCCAGGAGTTGCAGTAAGCTACGATCATGCTACTGTGCTTCATCCTGGGTTACAGAGTGAGACCCTGCTTCTCCCCCCAAAAATAATGTAAATAAAACAAGCCATTCTTCTCATAAACACTTTTTTTTTTTGGCTGTGGGAAAGCTTTTTATAAAATGGTATTTACATAAATATGGAATGGCATTCTAATAATTAAAAACAAAACATGATAAAAACCCAAATATCCAAAGAACAGAATACTATGTAGCAGTAGATGAACTCTTTCTATAGAATGGAACTCTTTCTATAGAATGATCAAAATATATCAACTGTGTAGCAATATATACAGTACCCAAGTGTTTTGGTTAAGGAAAGGGGAAAGTAATTAATCGATGACTCATTGGCTGTACGTTTAGAGACTCCAGATGAATAGGTAATAGCAGTCATGCCTGGTCGTGCGCACCTATAATGCCAGCTACTTGGGAGATTGAGGATGGAGGATCACTTAAGCCCAGGAGTACAGGGCTGTATGTTATGCCTCTGAATAGCCACTGTACCCAGCCTGGGCCAACCCGGCAAGACCTTGCTTGCTCTTACTAGAAAAAAACAAAAAAACCCACCAATGATCATGGGGTACAAGAGTTTGTGGTCTGAGGAAGCCATGGTTGTTTTTCACCCATGTATAGTTCAGTAGGAAGAGTGGGGAAATGCCGCCATTTTGTGTTGGGAGAGGGTGGTTAAAAAAGCTGAGAAGCCAGACGCCCAGACTGAATCTGAAGCCCAGGATGTGGCTGATTCTAAGCTGACAAGCAGCAGCTCTACTGCAGATGCCACTGCCCTCAATCTCATTCTTTACAGCAGAGGGAAAAGCCCTAGCAAGCTGGCAGGGTCACGCTACATCTCCAGCTGGATAAGAATTTTTTTTAAAAGACCAAATTGTTTAAAAAAAGAGACACAAACAGAATGTATCTTTCAGTTATTTAATTAGGTTCTTTGTAAAAATTTAGAATACCAATCTGTGAGGATAAATTCCATTTGTCAGGGCAAACAGAGATCGCAGATAGCCCTGGAGCTGAGGAATTGCCTTGATTTTTGGTAAAATTTGGGAGTCCACAGCTTTCTGATCCACTTTGCGCTGTTCTGTAATCTCATATTTCTAAATGAAGAGAAAATTAAATGTTTAAAAACAGGCACATGTACCCCTAGCTACTTATTAGTCAACTAAGAAATCCCATCTCTCACGTATTCATTCCCAGGACTATTTAAAAACAGTAAAAGCAATCTTGACAAGTAAAACCTCGTTTTTTCTATAATAAAAACAGCAGCTCTTACCCTTTTGCCCAATTTAATACACATCAAGGATGAATTACTGTATTTAGAAGAATCTGGACTAACAAGTATTTCCCAGACATTCCTCATTATTTACACCATTTTTTCTTATTTTTGTATAACACTGCTTAAATCTGTTTATTGTCACTCCCAACTAGAAGGGCCAATGCTAACACAGGAGATGACAGAAACAGAAACGTACCTCCTTTTCTGTGTCGAAGATCTCACCCTCCTGGTGTCTGGGCTTCCGCAGCTTCTTCTTCTTGAAGTAAGCATCGGTGAGATGCTTGGGGATTTTCACATTGCTGATATCAATTTTTGTGGTGGTGGCGATGACAAATTTCTGGTGTGTCCTTCGCAGAGGAACTCGATTAAGGGACAGAGGTCCTAAAGGAAAAAAACCCAATAATTTAGTGAGGGGAAAAAGGAAACAATTATTTTGTCCTAGGCTTCCCCCACCTCAAATCTTTTTGAAGTCATTCAGGTTGGAAAAAGGCATAGTCACAGGTCGGTCAAAATCAGATTCTTAGGCTGCGTGTGGTGGCTCATGCCTATACTCCTAGCACTTTGGGAGGCCAAGGCGGGAGGACCACTTGAGCCAGGAGCTCATGGCAGCAGTGAGCTACAATTGCAGCTATGATCCGCCACTGCTCTCCAGCTTGGGGGACAGACAACAACAAAACAACAACAACAAAAAAACAGGTTCCTGATAACTGCGTATTGCTTGCTTGTCCAGAGTTAACCATGCATTTTTCACCTGTTTAGGAACTCCATCTTTTTTTTTTTTGAGACATTGTCTCACTCTGTTGCCCAGGCTAGAGTGCCATGGCATCAGCCCAGCTCACAGCAACCCCAAACTCCTGGGCTCAAGCAATCCTGCTGCCTTAGTCTCCCGAGTAGCTGGGACTACAGGCATGCACCACCATGCCCGGCTAATTTTTTCTATATATATATTAGATGGCCAATTAATTTGTTTCAATTTATAGTAGAGACGGGGTCTCACTCTTGCTCAGGCTGGTTTCGAACTCCTGACCTTGAGCAATCCTCCCGCCTCGGCCTCCCAGAGTGCTAGGAGTACAGGCGTGAGCCACCACGCCCGGCCAGGAACTCCATCTTAATGCCAAGTGACAGACCTATTATAAGTATTATGCAGGATGAAGCTGTAATTTAGGTGACAGTTACTTGATGTGTTGCTACATAAAATTTAAATGTCTGTCTCTGTTTAACCCACATGTATACAATGAAAGGAACTGGGGCTCAAAATCTTATGGCATTAAGAAACATCCTTGTAGGTGGTGGCATATATACACACCACAAGCATGCACAAATGAAGTTTCAGACAACATAATCCAATGATTTTCTCACCAGTCACAAGTAATAAGCCACTGCCCAGTTGCTTCAGGAAAACCACTCTCTGCAAGTTAAATAGAAAAGAATCAGTTTTCTGCAATTAAAAACTAACTTCTGAATTAATCAAATCACAGGCACCTAAATTTGGTAAAGGAAACTTCTACATGTATATTGCTCAGAAGTTCTGGCAGCAAGCACACCAAGTTACTAAGAAAGTAACTCAACTCTAAGCATGTTTTTGAGCAAATGGACATGTATCATTTGTAACAAGTAATATAACCAACAGCACAAAATGGCTAAAAAATTATTATGGATTAAACTTGTGATTTCCAACAAGTGAAAAATGTTTACACTAAGGGGGGGATGCAGGAGAAACCATGCACACTTAGCGATCAGGTTGTTTGCTGTATGTTATGGGTCCCCAGAATTCATCCCTCCCACTGCAGAACATAGGTCAATAAAGGATTTGTGTACCCAGAGTGCAGACAGATTATCATCAAGTGCTGCAGGCAGCTGTAGCAAAGCTCTCCAAGCCCAGGCACTCGGCTCACCTTGCCTCTGTGGCGTCCGGTGAGGATGATGAGGATGGTCCCGGGAGTGATGCTAGCTCGCAGTCTTCTCACGTGTTGGCTAAACGGTTTTTTGCCGTGGCTCAACAGCTTTCGAGGCACATCTTCGGTTGGATAGTACCTAGGCTGAGAGAGGTCACAGGTCCAACTTTAAGCAGAACTGAGTTTTATGTCAGTAAAACCTTCACTGTAGCCTTCTTACTCATTTGAAACTCCAGCACTTTATTTACGCTATTCCATTTTCATTCCTCCTAAGTAGATTTTAAACTTAGGAAAGGTCAACACTGTTTTTGTATCCTTTACGTGCAAAACACACGATGGAAAGATGGTATCACTTAGCGAAGGAGCTGTATGCTCAAGCAAGTCACCTTTGTAAATTTGGGATGAAACCAAACTTCGGAGATTATGTGGCAAGTTCCCTTTATGCATAGCACGGCAGTGATTCTCACAAGCTTTTCTAGAGTCCCTGACCTCTAATGAAAACTCTGGCTGGGCGTGGTAGCTCACGCCTATAATCCTAGCCCTCTGGGAGGCTGAGGCAGGAGGATCGCTTGAGCCCAGGAGTTTGAGGTTGCTGTGAGCTAGGCTGACACCACGGCACTTTAGCTTGGGTAACAGAGGGAGACTGTCTAAAAAAAAAAAAAAATTAAACTCCTTCAGGAAACATCACACATTTTACATGTTAGGAAGGAGACATGGCTTATTTGCCTACTCAAGTAAAGTGTGTTTATACACTCACAGCAACAAGTCTTACTCTCACTTTATCCACAAAGGAAAACTACACAAAACCAGCTATCAGGCCTGGTTCTCCCCTCCTTCTCATTTATTGTAAAAGTAAGACACCACACAAAGACCACTAAGAATATTATAAAAAGAAAATCAGTATCTCAGGGCCACTCCTGGCAACTCCTTATGCAAAAGAGAAAGGCACCTGCCAAGAACAGGCCTCACAGATCATCACTAAAGAAACTGTTTGCTAACCTCCCATTTACAAGGCCATGCAAATTTTAACTATGTCTAGCACCCAAAACTGAAGCCTTTTGGATTCCACACTAATAATATTACACATTTATCTTTCCAGGTAATAAAACTGTAGACACACAGAATCAAACACCCTTCCACCTACCCAGCTACATCCATGAAATTGATAATTCCTTCACTCCCTATTTACCTTCAGAGGCCCCTCATTTTATGGAAAATGTAGGTTTCCTGGGCCTCACAAGAATGTAACCTCTTTGTCTCATCAAGCCCCTTCCTTCTCCTTTTCCTTCTTTCTGCATCCCTTTAAAAATGCTAAAGATTCGGCTGGGCGCGGTGGCTCAAGCCTGTAATCCTAGCTCTCTGGGAGGCCGAGGTGGGCGGATCATTTGAGCTCAGGAGTTCGAGACCAGCCTGAGCAAGAGCGAGACCCCATCTCTACTATAAACAGAAAGAAATTAATTGGCCAACTAATATATCTAGAAAAAATTAGCCGGGCATGGTGGCACATGCCTGTAGTCCCAGCTACTTGGGAGGCTGAGGCAGCAGGATTGCTTGAGCCCAGGAGTTTGAGGTTGCTGTGAGCTAGGCTGACGCCATGGCACTCACTCTAGCCTGGGCAATAAAGTGAGACTCTGTCTCAAAAAAAAAAAAAAAAATGCTAAGGATTCCAATTTGCCCTTCAGAAAAGACAGCCACAGCTATCTGTGATTTCTCCGAGTGCATCCTCAACTTTGGCTTCATAAACCTCCACTGATTGAGATTTTTGCCTCTGTCACTTTAGGTCAACAATATGACAAATTACTCATAATAACCTATTTCTAACCATACCACATCATTAGTATAGATCACTTTTACCACAAACATGATAACCTAATAGAAAATCCAACACAAAAGAAAAGTGTCATTTTTTTCCTCTGAAGCAGTAATGAGACATTGCTCTGGTGGGTAAATAAATGTTCTATAGGACAGGCTTGATGTGTTATTTCATTTAACCTCCACAATCACCCTTTCCGGTTAAACCTTTATTCCCATTAATATGTGAAGAAATAAAGCACAGAAAAGTAACTCAATTTAAATCAAATAGTAAATGTTAAAGCCTAGTTGCAAATCCAGAACCCTTTATTTTCAATTAACAACTCTCGAGTACGCAGAAACTTTTAGAACCCGAGTACACAAAGAATATATTCACAGCATTCAAGCTTAAACTGAAAATCCAATTTATAGTCTCTAAATCTTACCATTTTGCGAAGTTTAACCACACGAGTGCCACCATTCTTGTCACCACCAACGGGTTTTGTAACAGTGGCGAGAACCTTCTCCTTCTTTTTCTTTTCAACCTACAAGGACATAAATGCATCAAAACGTAAGAGAATATGACAATTAAGGTTAAGACATCATGGTCAGTGATTCTCCTCTTCTCTTACCTTGGATTTAGCCACTGAGTATTTCCTCTTGTACATGGCCTTCCTAGAGTACATGGCAGATCGGGAATATCTGCCGATTCCTCTGACAAGAACAGGATTTCGGCTGCAGTGTGGCTTCCCCTTCTTAACCTTTTTAGCCTTGAGGTTAGCCTTTTTCACTTTGCCACCGGCATCAGCCTTCTTGGCTTCAGGCTTCTTGGCATCAGCCTTCTTGGCTTCAGGTTTCTTCTCTTTAGTATCCGGCTTCTTCTCAACTTTTTCACCCGCCATCTGCCAATATTTGGGGAAGGGGAGAGCATTTCACCAATCATCTCAGTAACAAGGCAAAATACTGAAATTGTATGTAGATAGGGTGGGCTCGCCGGACTACAATTTCCCCACCCTCACAAGCCTTTTTTAGGGTTATCTCCTAAAACAATACAAACTTCTTAGTTGGGACTCCCTTACGCATGTTAAGTTTTTGGTAAATGTTAAAGCGGTCAAAAGTCCCTATCCCATTATTTTATTCCTGTTCTGTGAACTGGAAAAGAAAGTCTTTAAAAAGCCTCCGCAACTAGGAGGTAGCGAGACCAGAACGTAAAACCGTTTGCTTTCAGACCTGCCCTCAGTTTTTTTTTAGACCATTGTCTCATCCAAGAAAGCTCAGTTTAAGAACTGAGAATACAACACAATTAGCCCAAATACGGTTCAGACTGAAAAAAGCGCAAAGACCAAAAGGCGACTTCCGGTCGTGGACGTGGGAAGACGGGAAAGCAGCTTTTGGCTTCAGCTCCAAACCTCAACGTGGCTGAGACAAGCTCTGTGGCGTCTCCTGGAACCTGGGCCCGGGAATCCTGAGCGCGCGCCGTTGCCTTGGTTCCTCTAGTCCCACCAGCCCGCTATGGATCCCGGCAGGGGCCTCGTTTCCCCAGGCGAAGAGGGTGGCGAGCAGCCGGAGGAAGCCCCTACGGCTTTCCACTTCACCCTTTTCATTCCCCGCCGCAAACGCAAGCGAAACAAAGTGTCTGGGAGGCCTCTCAGTTGGCCATGGACACGTCCGACCCCTGTAGGTGTTGACTTAATGCCTCCCACGTTCGGATGGCGGAGGATTAGGGTCCTGAAGTCAAGTCTTGCCGCAAAGAACCGCCATTCTTACCTTGCAAGATGGGAAAGAGGACTAAGAACTCAGCTTCCGGTTTATAAGTAATCACGGGAAGGTGTGGAGTCTCACTTCCTTCCTGGTCTTGGGCATCATGGGAAATGTAGTTTCCCACCTCCATCAAAGGACATGTAGAAAGTCCTGTGTAGTGAGCTTTTTTTTTTTTTTTGAGACAGTCTCTCTCTGCCCAGGCTAGAGTGCCGTGGCGTCAGCCTAGCTAACAGTAACCTCAAACTCTGGGGCTCCGGGGAACGGCCATATATGTAATCTTAAGATTTGTACCCCCACAATATGCTGGAAAAAAAAAATTTTAATGACTGGCACATACAAGTGCTGGGATATTCTATATAGTCAGTAAAGTCAATTAAAATTAAAAAAAAAAACAAAATATCTGGGGCTCAAGTGCCTCAGCCTCCTGAGTAGCTGGGACTACAAGTTCACAACATGATGACACTAGGCTAATTTTTCTACTTTTGGTAGAGACTGGGGTCTCATTCTTGCTCAGGCTGATCTCAAACTCCTGATTTCTCTCACCTTGGCCTTCCAGAGTGCTAGGGCCTCTAAAATAAAATCTTTTTTTTTTCTTTTTTTTTTTTTTGAGACAGAGTCTCACTCTGTTGCCCAGGCTAGAGTACTAGGGCGTCAGCCTAGCTCACAGCAACCTCAGACTCCTGAGCTCAAGCGATCCTTCTGCCTCAACCTCCCGAGTAGCTGGGACTACAGACATGCACCACCATGCCCGGCTAATTTTTTCTATATATATTTTTAGTTGTCCAGATAATTGCTTTCTATTTTTAGTAGAGATGGGGGTCTGTCACTCTAGTTCAGGCTGGCTTGAACTCCTGACCTCGAGTGATCATCCTGCTTCGGCCTCCCAGAGTGCTAGGATTACAGGTATGAGCAACCATGCTGGGCCTCTAAAATAAAATCTTAAGGCTTCTCTCCCATCAGCTGATTGAATGGATCCCCTCTTGGCCAAGGGGATGCCCTAAAACTGAGTAACGGGCTATCACACATGCGTCATTATGCCCCCTTCCTTTGTTGTAGATATCCTTTGTAACTCATTAACAGCCTAAATTTAAAACTTCCCTCACTCTTTTTGGGAACTGAGCTGCATGCCTGCCTTGAGCAGGTGGTCGTGAGGGGCAGGGGAATGTCTTTTGTTCTTTATGTTACAGGAGATAGCTCAGCTGAACTGTGGCTCCATCCAAGGCTGGGCACCTGGCCAGTAGAGGTCTGAGTGGGCCTCCCACGTGGGCGGAGGTCAGAGGCTTTATCTTCAGCAGAGATGGGATGATTAGAATCATTAATTGTAGAACAATAGCCTAGAACTAAGGGACCGCCCTCTAAAAGCTCTGTGTTTCTGCTCATGTACAGGAATTTGGATTTTGAGATGATAGTCTGCCATTTTCCTCCTTTGCAGGCAAAGTAATAAATTTCTCTTTCCTTCTCCTCAACCATTTGTCCTTGTTCTTCTGATGTGGCCTCGTGGACCAAGTGCTGAGCTTTCAGTAACAAACCAGCAGGTCCTCAATTTATAAAAGTTGCTATCCCATTATTTTATTATTCCTGTTCTGTGAATTGGGAAACAAAGAGTCCTGGGCTTCATTATCTTCAAGCATTTCCATCCTTTCCAGGGGTCCTCAAACTATGGCCCGTGGGCCACATGCAGCCTGCTGAGGACATTTATCTGGCCTGCCTGGAGTTTTTGCCACCGCTGCCTGTCCTGCTTAGCAGCCGACTTGTCCGGGGCCCACAGTGCGCATGTGTGGAATGTGCGCCGCACTCTCCAACGGTCTGAGGGACAGTGAACTGGCCTCCTGTTTAAAAGGTTTGAGGACCCCTGCTTTAGACAAAGCTTCATTTCTTTAACCAATTACAAGTCAAAGAGTGTTTAAACCCACATATAACCTGTAAGTCTCCCCCACTTTGAGATGTCCCACCTTTTGGGGCCAAACCAATGTATGCCTTCCATGTATGGATTTACGACTATAGATGTAATTCTTTTCTCCCTGAAAAGTACAAAACCAAACTGTAACCCGACCACTGAGAGCCTACTTGCTCAAGCCTTCTTGGGCATGGCTCCATGCCATGGTCCTCAAATTTGGCTCAGAATAAACCACTTTACCTTATTTTACAGACTTTGGCTTCTTTTCCATTGACAAGGTATGAAGGCCTAAAAGAACATGGTCATTCATCCTTTCTAGAAGCATTTACTAGCCACTTTGTACTAAATTTAGCTTTTGTTATCATCACCACCACCGCTACAATCATCATCATTATCAAGAAGATAGTTGTTGAGAAAGTCCTAGATGTACCAAGTATTCTGGTAAAGTTTAGGTACCAGAGATAACAAGAGCAATATTGCATGCTATGTGCCAAGAACTGTGCTATGTGACTTGCTTTATCTCATTAATCCTCCCAACAACCTATGAAGGACACTCTTATGGGGAAACTGAGGCCCAAAGAGGTTAAGTAACTTGTTCACAACATGGATCTGATTCCAAAGATTGCACTCTGAGCCATTAGGCTATAAAGATTAAAAAGATGATTGAGGAAGATGCATAAGAGAGTTCTTCGCTCATGTTAGATTTAAAAATAAGAATAGCTATTATTTTTTGCAAAGAAAACAACACAGTATATCTGATAGTTTTTTACTGTTTCAAAGCCCTTAAACCAATACATATGCATTTGTAATACCTTCTATTAATAGCTTGAATTTTCCATTCTCTTCCATTTGCTTGTTGCTGGCTGCTAGAGCGTCTCACCTTGATTTCTTCAGATATAAACCACCTGCTTCATGGCTGTGTCTCTGGGAATCATTTGGTCTTTTTCTGGTTCTGATTGAGGATACAAACACAATGTTCAGATGCCTGTGAAGGCTCAGAAATTCTAATGGAACACTTTAGACCACAGGACTGCAGTGAATGCAGTTGCCACTCTTGCTGAAACATTTTTACTTTTTTTTAAGACACAGTCTCACTCTGTCTCCCAGGCTACAGTGCAGTGTTGGCATCATAGCTCAATGCAACCTCAAATTCCTGGGCTCAAGTGATCCTCTTGCTCAGCCTCCTGAGTAACTGGGACTACAGGTGTGTGTCACCACATCAGGCTAATATTTTCTGTTTTTAGTAGGGATGGTGTCTCTCTCTTGTTCAGGCTGGTCTCCAACTCCTGAGCTCAAGTGATTCTCCTGCCTTGGGCTCCCAGAGTACTAGGATTACAGGTGTGAGCCACCACACCCAGCCTGTAACGTGTGTCTTCTAATCTTGTTTGCCCTCCATACAGATGAAGGATGAGTAACAGTCTAATAAACTGGCATTTCATGCCACTTTAGGATTATTCACTTCAAGTATATAATAATCACAAAGGAAATCTTGAACATTGCTCTTTTTTTGAGAATGAGAATGTCAGCAACTTTATTTGTTTAGCGTCAGCAACTTTATTTGTTTAGTTTTTTTTTTTTCTTTTGAGACAGAGTCTTGCTTTGTTGCCCAGGCTAGAGTGAGTGCCATGGCGTCAGCCTAGCTCACAGCAACCTCAAACTCCTGGGTTTAAGCAATCCTTCTGCCTCAGCCTCCCGAGTAGCTGGGACTACAGGTATGTGCCACCATGCCTGGCTAATTTTTTTTTCTATAATTTTTAGTTGGTCAATTAATAGTAGAGATGAGGTCTCGCTCTTGCTCAGGCTGGTTTCGAACTCCTGACCTCAAGCAATCCGCCCACCTCGACCTCCCAGAGTGCTAGGATTACAGGCATGAGCCACCATGCCTGGTCTATTTGTTTAGCTTTGTGAGCAAAGCACCTTTTAGAAACTGCAACTGCAGAAAATGTATTACAATGAATGAATAAAATGCAGAGTTGCTTACTTGTGTCCCTCAAAAATTCTGACAATCTCAGAGGCTTTCACCCAGTAAATGCCACAAAATATTTGTTAAATGAACTGACATTGCAATAAAAAACATATTATGACTCAAGGGACACTTTCATAGAAAAGAAAGAAGAAAAGAAAAACATAAATGAACCCCCTCTTGTGTTTTGTTGTGGTATTGCAAAACATTCATTAGTTGGGCAAAATATCATCAATATGTGGTTATAAAGTAAACATGATTAAGCACTTCATTTTGCCATATATAAAATGCTGTTAATCTGTGCAGCACCGTAGTCATAAATCAGACATTTTTGCAGACACTAAATCATTTTAAGCCTCAATGAAAGTTCCCTGTGAGGTAGGTATTTAAGATGAGAGAACTGGCCGGGCGTGGTGGCTCATGCCTGTAATCCTAGCACTCTGGGAGGCCGAGGCCGGAGGATCACTTGAGGTCAGGAGTTTGAAACCAGCCTGAGCAAGAGCGAGACCCCGTCTCTACTACATAAATAGAAAGAAGTTAATTGCCCAACTAATATATATAGAAAAAATTATCCAGGCATGGTGGCACATGCCTGTAGTCCCAGCTACTTGGGAGGCTGAGGCAGGACGATCACTTGAGCTCAGGAGTTTGAGGTTGCTGTGAGCTAGTCTGACGCCACAGCACTCACTCTAGCCTGCACAACAAAGGAAGACTCTGTCTCAAAAAAAAAAAAAAAAAAAAAAAAAAAGATGAGAGAACTAAGGCTTCATTACAAGAAATGAGTTATCCAAGGTCACACATATACTTAAATTGAATCATATCTCTTTGTGCCACAGAAAGACAGAAAACCAGTAGACAGTGGCCCGCAGAAAGGGCCCTGTCTTTAGAGTCTGGGAACTCCTTGCATATCTATTTTCTTATTTATAAAATGAGGATGGTATTGACAATATTGATAATACTTCTTCCCTAAGTGTTAATGTTAAGGCCAATGCAGTGATTTGGTCAGTTGCTTGATCATTTCCTCATCAGGAAGTTCATGGAAGCACAATTTTTGGTGCTGCCAAACAAAACAGAACAAAAAACCAAACCAAAAAACCCCACAAAACCCTAGAAATTAAATCGAATGAAATTAATAAGATATATATATATATGTGTGTGTGTGTGTACTTACATACACATATGTACATGTTACAAACCCATAAATATATATACATTGTAAACCCATTTAAACGTGAAATAGGCCAGGCATGGTGGCTCACGCCTGTAAACCTAGCACTCTGGGAGGCTGAGGTGGGAGGATCACTTGAGCTCAGTTCAAGATCAGCCTGAGCAAGAGTGAAACTCCGTCTCTACTAAAAAGTATAAAAACTAGCCAGGCATCATGGGGTGAACCTGTAGTCTCAGTTACTCGGGAGGCTGAAGCAGGAGGGTCGCTCGAGCCTGGGAGTTCGAGATTGCTGTGAGCTAGGGTGACACCATGGCACTCTACTCAGGGCAATGGAGTGAGAATCTGTCTCGAAAAAAAAATTAATAAAAAAAATAAAATAGAGTCTGAGGCTGCGACACTCTCTGGTAAAGGCATGTAGTTAGTGTCCGAGACCTGCGGGCTGTGCTGATACACGCTCCGGGTAGAGGCAGGGGAGCTGAGCTGGAGCCAGGGCCAGTACGGTGGAGTAGCTGCACTGACCACCACTGCTGCAGAATTTGCAGCCATGTTTTGCAAGCCATGAAGCATACGGAGCCTCAAGTAAAACAAGTTTTTCAAAGTCTACCAAAATCTGCCATTAGTGGTGGCTATTACAGAGGTGGGTTGGAACCCAAAATGACAAAATGGGAAGCAGCATTAATACTAGGTCTAAGCCCTACAACCAATAAAGGAAAAATAAGATCTCATGGCCAAATTACGTTAGATCACCCAGACAGAGGAGGATCTCCTTATGTAGCAGCCAAAATCAATGAAGTGAAAGATTTACTAAAAGGTCAAGCAAAAACTGAAGCAAATGTGTGATGAATTTTAAGTTCATATTAGTTTATGTATATGAGTATCAACTTTTTTTTTTTCCAGCATATTATGGGGGTACAAATGTTAAGGTTAAATATATTTCCCTTGCCCCCCTCTCCCCTCAAGTCAAAGCTTCAAGCGTGTCCATCCCCCAGTTGGTGCACATCACACTCATTATGTATGTATATACCCATCCCCTCCCCCCCACCTGCCCGACACCCGATAGATGTTATTCCTATATGTCCATTTATGTGTTGATTAGTTAATACCAATTTGCTGGTGAGTACATGTGGTGCTTATTTTTCCATTCTTGGGATACTTCACTTAATAGAATGGGTTCCAGCTCTATCCAGGAATATACAAGAGGTGCTATATCACCATTGTCTCATATAGCTGAACAGTATTCCATGGTATACAATATACCACATTTTATTAATCCACTCATGTATTGATGGGCACTTGGGTTGTTTCCACATCTTTGCAATTGTGACTTATGCTGCTATAAACATTCGAGTGCAGATGTCTTTTTCATAGAGTGACTTTTGTTCTTTGGGGTCGATGCCCAGTAATGGGATTGCTGGATCAAATGGTAGATCTACTTGTATCACTTTAAGGTATCTCCATATTGCTTTCCACAGAGGTTGAACTGGTTTGTAGTCCCACCAGCAATGTAGGAGTGTTCCTGTCTCTCCACATCCACACCAACATGTATTGTTTTGGGACTTGTTAATAAAGGCCATTCTCACTGGAGATAAGTGATATCTCATTGTGGTTTTGATTTGCATTTCCCTGATGATTAGAGATGTTGAGCATTTTTTCATATGTTTGTTGGCCATTATTCTGTCTTCTTTTGGGAAGTTTCTGTTCATGTCCTTTGCCCAACTTTTTATAATAAAAAAGTTGCCTCAGAGCTACAGTTTTTTTGTTTTTTTTTTTTTTGAGACAGAGTCTCACTTTATTGCCCAGGCTAGAGTGAGTGCCGTGGCGTCAGCCTAGCTCACAGCAACGTCAAACTCCTGGGCTCAAGCAATCCTTCTGCCTCAGCCTCCCAAGTAGCTGGGACTACAGGCATGCGCCACCATGCCCGGCTAATTTTTTCTATATATATTAGTTGGCCAATTAATTTCTTTCTATTTATAGTAGAGATGGGGTCTCGCTCTTGCTCAGGCTGGTCTCGAACTCCTGAGCTCAAATGAT